>JAZGTJ010008325.1:0-21191 GCA_036877575.1 Botia almorhae
CCAAATACGAGATGGATCTACCACCAGCACTTGTTTTTGAAATTCTGGGTACTAACAGTTGGCCAGAACCTTCAGATCGCAGTGAACGTGAAGGACTATAATAAAAGAGGAGCTCGCTTAAGTATTGTGGAGCTAAACCATTCAGGGCCTTGTAAGTAATAAGCAAGATTTTAAAATGTATACGGTGCTTGATAGGCAGCCAGTGTAGAGTTGACAAAACTGGGCTTATTTGGTCGTACTTGTTCATTCTCGTGAGAACTCTGGCCGCTGCATTCTGATCCATCTGGAGTTTTTGGATTAGTCTTGCAGGGCAGCCACCAAGTAGGGTGTTGCAGTAATCAACTCTTGACAAAGGACTAATTAAAGCGATTAAATCAAACTAGCTAAGAACAGAACACGTTGAAAACAAAGGCAAAAACAAGGCATAAATCTAACATTTAGAAACATTTAAAATGGGTTTATCTCTTACTAATTGCCACTACACAAAGTTTACTTCTGAAATTATTCTGCAGCTAAATTCAGTTGGTGATGCAAATGACACTAAATAAACGCTCAGTGGTGACCGTCTGTAGTATTTTAAACTGGGATATATATTTATCATAAGGAAACGCACATCTAGCAATGGACTGTTTGGGTCTTAATGTTAATAGGCCTATTGAAAATGTATCAGTCACACAAGAAAAGCAAACTGATTTTGTCAGCACACAAAAACTGCAGGGTTTTTTAATGTTTCACAGTTATTCTACATTGTAGGCAGAATTGTGGCCCAGCATAATTGCTTTAATCAAACACAATCAAGAAGGGCAGTAATTTAGAGTTCTCAATTAGACCCTTTATTCAGCAGTTTAATACAGATTTAATCACCAATCAAGCATACAAGCATAATCACTGAGTCACATGACCTGTCATGCTCTGGTGTTTGGATTATACAGTGGCTCCAAAATATTTGGAATCCTAAAAATGTCTCAATGGCATTGCAATAAGATAAGAATGGCCAACATCATTCTTTGCAAATAGCTTGTCTGTGGCTAATTTTGACATTTTTGCAATGACTAGTAAGCAAATTAAAGCACAGTAGATTAGGTTTACTACTATAGTATTGAAGAAATACCCCACCTTAAGATATTATTTAAGAATATCATTAATATATTTCCTATATATTGAATGTTTCATATTTCCTGCATACATTGATTTATTTATTATGGTGTTAAAAAAATTAAAAAATTGTGTTACCTCGGGAGCCTGTTATTACATTATATACATTATTTCAGTGTAATGCTTTGCAGAACAGAGGGACATAATAATGAAAAATGGTACCCCATATGATTATTGTTTTAAATAAAAGTAAAACAATTTTTATCTACATTTCAGTCTAGACTCTAATCTAGACTAAAAAAAATATAAAATTATGCAATAGTGTTATAATCTTATTATCATTTTATTATTATATGGAAATAATCTTATTTTTATAACGATATGGTTCTGTTGCTATATTGTCGCCACAAGATGGCAATATTTCAACACTTATTCCTGACACTAACACTAGCCAAAACAATTATGAATTCTTATTTTAAAATCATACAGTATTAAAATATTCTATTAGACAAATCTAGCTTTTTAAATATTTCGTACACGTAGAACAATCTTTTTTGATAAATGGACTTTTATTCTTGCAATAATTTACAATTTTGCACCCTTCAAAGAATCAAAACAGTTTTCTCTTTAACAGAATGGGCTGTGCATGCATTAACACACTCTAAAGTAATTTAACCTAATTGACTTTAGACAGACATTTCCTGCAGATACACTATGTGCTGTCAATCATCTGAGTTTACCTATCATGTATCTATCTGACTCTAAGCAGACAGCAGTCCAGAGATACACATCATCTGAAAGTCTTCCATTGTGACGCAAATTAGATCACGATAACCCTCCTATAAGAAAAGGTGACAGTTATGTTTAAAAATCCTCTAGAACTTTTGGTTGAGCAGCACATTCGCTGTCCTTAATCCTGTCTGTACTGCTTGTCCCTATTAGGGTTGCATTGGATTCTCAGGATTCTCCTTATTAACTAAGAATAAAATATAACCTTAACCCTAATACTAGCCATATTCATTGTTTTTTATTATTTTTATTGTTAACAAATCCTTGTAAAGTGTGTTTGAGAAAGCGAAATGTTAAATTTGGGACATATGTATTTGTGTGTGGGTGGGATTTAGAAGGTATGTGTGAATCTAGAGACTATATGAATTTATCTGACACAACCAATGAAGAGTTGAAATGAATATAAGTTTAATGAGTAAAAACTAATGCAAGCTAAAGAAACAGACCTCAGTAATTGAAACTATTAAAAAGTTGATTTCTTGAATGAATATCCTGAATGAACCTATTTCATATGTTTAATTTAATTAAACAATCATTATTTAATACATTTAAAACAAATGGAAAAGTAGGAAGGGATTCAGGGATGCGTAATATTATTTTACTGGTCGGCTGGACATTTATGAGGCTGTTTCGAATTATTTTCATCTATAGCTTTAATTCATTCTTGTTCTTAACAAAGGAATGTCACTTTTCTTTATGCTTGAACATTTCATTTCCCACAAGCCTTTGCTCCTGAGTTCCATGTGAGTGGCAAATTGTTGAGTAATTGGTCCTTTCTACTGTTTATAATGGCTTCACATTCGCTGAGTGTGCCTTTGTACAGGGGTTCCACTTCGCTGTACCTCAGTATATGGTGCAGATGCTTTCTCTTCTGCCAGTGTTTTCAGAACATAGCTCATTGTATACAATAACTAAGTCTATAAATCACATAGCGCAAAAAGTCATCTCCAATCAAAGATGCATGGAAATGTTCATGCAAGTTCTTAAGATAGATGACAGACAGTTTTGTGTGGTTTCAGAACGGGGCAAATAGTTTGCTTTATTTATTTGTTTTTTTGCTGATATGAGATTGATTGTAGCTGGGCTTTTATTAGATTATATGTGAGATTTGTGGTTTCAGATCAGCACAAAAGCTGTTTACTCAGTGCTGGTCAGGGAAGATTCCTTCTGCAGGGTTTGTGGGACAAGCAGCTGACAGGAAGAAAGCACATGGAGACAGCTGCAGAACAGGAAGGCAATCCGGTCAGGGATTTACACACACATCCACTTCATTTGCCTGAGCTTGTAGTTTTGACTCTGTAATACCACATGGCACTTTCCATGAATAGAGTACAAAATTTAAAAAGAGTTTGAAAATCAAAGTAAATATGACGTTGTTTGTTTTATATTTTTTTCATGAGGTTTGCAGCTTTGCAAACGTTCAACCAAGTTTGAGACATCTACATAGTTTTAATATGGATAATTTTGTTAAATAACCATTAAGTAAACAATAAAATACAATATAATGGCGCATTGTTATAGCCTAAATAAATCAGTCACTCTGTTAAGAATGAGCTTAGCACACACTTTGCACACACTAAACTCACTGTGTGCTAAAAAATTGTGTCTCGACACAATAAAAGTACTGAAAGTGTTCCTTACATAAAGCCAGTCTTCAAAGCCAGCATTTAGAAAGTCCAGGAATCTGCATATTCTGAACACATACCATATATAAACATACAATATTTAACTGAAATAGAATACAAACACAACTAAAATAATATGCGTTTCCCTTCCTATGACACAAAATCGAAGACATTCTTGATGCCTAAGATCTCCTCACTGCTCTGTGAATCTTTGATCAAACACTCAAATTATTCCCCCACAAAAAGCTCCTAAAATAACCCAACAACAAGAGTGCAGACAGAGTAAAGCTTCCTCTCCATCTCCCCAAAGTGCCTTGCACTGTTTTACATATGATTTATTCATGTCTTGCCTAAGCTTCTTACTATGAGAGACTGAATCTGAGCCATATCTGCTCTCTTGCACTCACCAGGGGTAACTGAACATGTGCTAAGGCTGGAAATTAGGATATAATAGTCCTCATTTGGAAGAAATGAGGTCAATAAATAGTTGCTGTGGAATTTTTATGTCTTAAAAGGACAGAACTGGGGCATGTATCCCAAGAATCAACATTACATTTGAAGTATTTGATTTTCTGGAATATTTTGGCTTGATTTGTATGAATAGACATGCAGACCAAGGAGACCAATCACCTACATAATATTGATAGAAAATGATTTACATGCTTACATGCATTACCATGCAAGAAATGTAAGATAATGACAGGAAGTCTAAATAATGTTTCCCTTGATAGCTGATCTTTTATTTATAAAAAGGCTGTTATTTAGCATCCACACATGTAGTGTTATGGAAATACTACTTAAAATAGTGAACACTGTATACAAAGTATCCTGGGTGACTACAAGATTATCCATCATACCTTCTTTTGTGTTACTTCATAGTTTTGATGTCTGTATTACATTTCCATTTTGGACAATAATGAACATTAAGAACAAGTACGTTCAAATTTTTAAAGTCGCATTGTTTTCTAAAGAACTGTTAAACTTAAAAAATGTTGAATGTGGCTTTTATAGTGTTATTAAAGTGTATATCACTGATCTGTTAGGCTATGTTTGTTCATGACCTAAAGTGGTTAAAAGTGTCCTAGTACACATTAAAAATATTTATTTGGCATTTTGTGATTTTGATGCTATAAGGCTGATGCAGCGTTAACCAATTAAGATCATATACGGTAAGATTGCAGACCATTGCATGTGCTTTCACTTGCACGACTTCTCCAACATGTCCACCGTACAGGACCCATACATCTAAATTGCATTGTAAGACTTCGCGCGCTGTGTTCCGTACAGTCTTTAAAGCTCGGGAGCGCTCCTAGGATGCATAAAAAAAGAAACTTGACAGTAAGATTTGTTTAAACTACATTTGAACGTGTGTGTTTTTAGATGAGTTTTGTATGTCTTTTCTTAAGGTGGCGCTACACTGCTTTATTTTAGTTTACTCTTAGCTGAAGATCAGACTGTCAGTGTTGGAAGAGCTGGGGAGGGACACACATCTCCGATAGGATGAAATCGCCAACAGAAGAAACGCTAAAATTAATTGATTAAAAATTGACTGATTGACTTGTTTATTGCTTTTACTGTGGAAGAGTGTATAAATGGATGGACCTCTTTTAAAATCCGAGCGCAGAAACATGGACACATGTCTGAGGAGGTTAAGACAAGAGCTGGTATGTAACATCACATTATCATAAGCAGCGCGTGTACTTACGAAACACTTTATAATATCCAGGGTAGCGTTATTGTTTCTCTATTTAGCTTGTAATAAAGACTGTGACAAAATTTTCTTTAATGTGCGGCACCGTAAGTCGCGTTTTTAATAATAAAGATTTGAATACATGATGTACATGTTGTTGCATAGAATGCATGTTGTTTGCAGTTACGCAGCTTCCGTGCATTTTAAAGTGTTTAAAATATTTTTATTATTTTCATTTTCATTGTTTAATTAATTGAGTGTGCGTCAGTCTAATGTTTACAAAACTGCTAAAAGAGAAATAAGTTTCTCTTTATTCATTTGTTACTTTTAAAACTTATAGAAATATAAGATAAATGAAAAACATGAAAATATGGTTGAAGGAATTCGTGTTCAGATTCAGTAATGGGCTTATTAAGACTTAATAGACATCCATAACTGATTGGAACATCCCTCCACAGTACCACGTGTGTCTGGATCTTTTGAAGTCATATCACTTCCCCTTGTGTCAGGTTGTGTGACCTCATGTTTTCATGCAGTCAACACAGGCTTCAGACTTCAGGCCACACATGTGCTGATCCCACAGGTTGACTGAACCAGTGTCATCAGCAACCTGGTATGTGCAGGTGTAATTTCTGTTGCCTTCAGGCACTTTCTCATTTTCCATATGCCATCTTCAAAAACAATACAATTTCATTCTGAGGATAATGGATGCACACTAGCAGTTAGTCAAGGAAAATGTTAATATTTTTCATGTCGCAACAGGAGTTCACTGCAGATGTACATAATATTTCATAGACCCCCCCACAATTCTGTTCTCCATGTTTACATGATGAGCTAAACACATAAATAATAGATGGACAATTTCTTTGAAGTGGTTAGTAAAGAATTGCTTTTAAAAACTGTGTGACGAATCCTTTGGCAGTGATTTAAGGGATTCTTCCCAAAAACATGTTTGAACGCTTTCTGGACCAGCTTCAAACAGGAGGTAGTGATGTTAGCCTCAGGCCTCTAGACACAGCTCTTAGCTGGGTTGAAGCTCAACACAAGGTGATTGTGGCTTCTGGATAGGACACCAAATTAGCCACATGTCTGTGAAATGAACTGAGATCAGGGGATTGTGGATGAGCCGTGTTGTGCCATAACTGCTGAACCCCAGTGTGCTTACACAGAGAGGGGTTCATGAGGAGCCCATGTGCAGTCACATATGTAAATGGAAGAGAACACACAGCCCCCTGTTCAGCTGCCTGAGGAGCACAGACTGTCACTGTGGCTTTAGATATGGTGCCAGAGACGCCACATGTCTGTCTGCTGCCATTTGGGCAAAGAGATGGTAGATGTTCTTTCAAAGACGTTAGGAAATAAAGAACTTTGGCTAATTTTACCACTAAGCAATTATGTATGGATACTTTAGTTATACGTTAATTTATCTCTTTAGGTCTACTATGTCTCCTTATATATAATAGTGTTTTGTGCCGAAATCAGTCATAATTTTAAGACTGTTTGCCAATGGTCTTTGGTCTTTCTGACCATTTGTTTTTGCTACTGTGTCTTTAAGACACACTCTTAAACTGTGAAATTAGCAGCACACGAGGCCATAGTATCTCAAAAGTATCTCAAAGTATCTCATAATTTGATTCCTTATAACATGACCCCTTAAAATTATTATACTCTCAAAGATGTGGCCTAAATTGTCTTTTTATATATATAATTGTTTTATATTTACAAAAGGCATATAAGAAATATAATTTAATTGAAAAGAGTCAGATTGGGGATATGGGAGTAGACTGGGATATGTAAATAGGTCAAGAATTGTGTTTTAAGTGAGAAATGTATGTGTACAGCATTAGGCTACACTGTAATGATGGTAATCTATTCTGCAAAACATGCATTGAATGTTCACTGTTATTACAATGCATTCGTGTACCGTTACACCCTTAGTTATTTCGTAATGCTGAAAAGATACATTCTGAAAAGATACATTCACCTGCTCAGATACCAACTGTAATGATCTGCTAATTGAATACACACGGTCAGACACAAGTGTGAATTCTATTGAGGGTCACAAGGGTCATTCTGTGTGTGGCAATGAGAGGTCACTTAATTGTGAGAACACTGCCCTTATCTGGTTCTCTGGCTATTTCAGGAGCTGCTGAACATAGATGGATAAAGCAATGTACAGAATTGCCACATTACTGCTTTCTGTTATTAAACTGGATTTATTTGGATTAGAATAGGTTTAGATTATGTTATGGCTGCCATTAACATTGCACCATTGCATTGCACTTATAGATTACAATGAATAGGCATATTGGCTATTTTAACGTCTTTGTCCACAGCTCATCCAAACAGATTGTTAAATTTGAAAAAAGCAAATCGATCCATTATAAAACTAATATATACGACTCCAGTTTGTCATATGGATTATGATGTCTAAAAGAAAATGATTGTCATGTGACTAGTCGTCATGCAAGCTGTGATGAAAAACGTTACGAAAACCAATGAGATTAGACTTTATTGACGTGCTGTCAGAGAATTCAGTTCTTTGATATATTGATCCCATAATAAGATCAGAATATTAATCGTTGTTTTCACAAATTATGCTTTCGTTTTCTCCTCCAATGTAATTTATTAACCCACTGAAAAAATAAAACCATATACACCTAGAATGGAATGAGGGTGAGTAGTTTATGAGAGAATTTGGATGAACTATTCCTTTAAATATGATGTCTTAACTGTTTCAGTGGTTTGCAAATTCAGGAGCCCTTGAGTCTTTTACCGTAAGATGTGTTTTGTGAGTTGAGGTGGAGGCTTTAAGAAACAGAGTTGTTTATTTCTGTTGGAGCAGAAGAATAGGGCAGATCTCAGCTCATTCATTCAGTAAATTCATTCTCCTGGCGGCCCTTCCTTCCCCTTTGCTAAAATTGGCCTGGGCCCTTGTGGCAGCTGCAGGGCTGACGCGGGTGATCACGGTGCTGATAGTGTCTTGCATGAGTATTGCAGTTTACTGTTTGCCTGTCCGGTCTCATATCAAAGCAATCTAACAACTGTTGCAGCTTATGCACGGTTTCAGTCAGATCAGTTGCTCCTCCTATTTATCTATAGCTTATCTGGATTATCATCCAAATAAACCCATAGATAAAGAACAGATATTAAATTGGAGTACTTTCACTAATAAGTAATAAGACATCCAGGTCAGACAGAATTTGCAGGCTTGACAGATTTTGAGGAGAAGATCTGTGAAACCAATTTAAATATTTGTTTAAAAGAGATAAGAGAACACTATTCGTATTGGTAGCTAATAACAGCTAATCGCACTAAACGCAATACAAATGTGCTTAGAATAACTGCTATGTGCACCAGACTTAATGCTAATTTCCGAATGTCTGGCCTGTGTTATGTGTGATCAACCTAATGTTGTATAGACAGTGTGATTAAAACAACAACATTTTTTAAAGAGACAAAGCCCATCCCAACTTCTTTTATGTGTGTGGGTCTACATGTAGCTGTTTAGATATACGGGAGGTTATCTGCTGTTGTGTAGGAGGTCTGGCATTGATAACTAAAGTAGTTTGTTTTATATAATCCAAAAATGCTAAATATACTACAATCATCCTAGATAACTTCTTGTCTGATGACATTTGAAAACTGGGGCATGAGGAAATGCCTTATCAAACTGTAAATAGATGCAAATTGATTTTGATTGAGGGTTTTTGAAGTCTGTTGGTTTTATGGAGCTTTGCATGAGAAAGCAGCATCTGTTTACCAGAAATGTTTTTGAAACATTGACAGTTATCATGCCATCATTCACAATGTTTTAATTAGAGCTATAAATGGACTAAGAATTTTTATAACATTAGTTGTATGATAAAAATTAATTGTAATTATTCACATACAGCATTTTAAACCTGAGAAAAGGCTAAATTAAAATAATTCAAACACACTACGTTGTTGAGGGAGACCCGCTGAAATGGTTTTGGAAATGTATTGCCTCTTTGTTGTATCGAACACAACAGAACTCAGATGTTTTAAGGTGCATTTTTAAGTACTTTGTGTGGTGTACAGCATCCAAAGAAAGGTGCAGAGCATCCCAAGATGCCCAGGATATCATGGGATGGTTTTGTCTAAAGCTACTTACAAGGTGAAGAAAACAATGAAATGATAAAAACATGATAATGAAAACATTAGCTATACACAGTTACAGTTCCTTTTTAAACAGATTCACAATTAAAAAATAGTGCAGACAAATGGATTGGAATGTGTGAACAGCTCCTTAAAATGTTCAACTTTGGAGAACACATCTTAAGACTTATACATTCTGTTCTGGTCTGTTGACCGAAACACACATGTGCAAATAGTCTTAGTACTCCATATTGTGTGAGGCGAGTGGCGTTGCCTATAGTAACAGCTGGACTGACTGCAGAATTGAAACAGAATATTCATACAGGTCAGGGGGCATAATTAATTGCAAGCATTGAAATAGTGTAATCTTGGTAACTGTAACTGTGTACAGCTAATGTTATTGCCTCCCTATGATTTATCATTTCGTTGTTTTCTTCACCTTGTAAGTTGATTTGGATAAAAGCATCTGCTAAATGCCTAAATGTAAATTGCATTTATGTATTTTTATTTTTAAATGTTTTTCTTAAATAATTGCATGAAATTTAAATATTAAATGGACAGCCTTAATTTTAATTAGTTTATTTTTCCTCCGTATTTTCATGTTTACAAATTTGTCTATCAGGTTAATGCAGTACAAGTCACCCACGACTAAACACAACACCAACGATGAGCTCAGACAGGAAACTGTCAATTAGAGCAACTCACTATGTCAAGGTCTCAAGTCTGGACCTCTAAACTGACACACACACAGACACCACAGTACTCCACAGAGACAGACTCTGTATCCTTTTAGCCACAGATCACATTACTGCCTTATACAGCACAGCATTCAGATTTAATGAGGACTGCTGTGGAACGAGGACTACTAGGAACGAAATTCACTAGTCACAGGTTTGATCATCTCTGCTGCATTACTTCCTGTACCCAGAATGCACTGCTTGAAAGGGCCTATTCTTGGCTATGAAACAGAACTGTGACCTCACAGTCTCTTATAAATGCTCTTATTGGCCCAAGTTGTTTGGTTGCCTTGAGATTTGCAGGTGTTTGTGTATTTATATGTGGGTTGGTTGTTTTCTTTAGGCCCAATGAAAGACTCTTTATATGTGTTCATGCATATGCATGTGTTCCATCATGTCTTGTATTATGTTTGCGAACATTTTTATTGCTGCTGTTTAAAGATGTAAGTAAACATTAATCAAGTACATCCACACACAAGACACATATTCAAAGCCATACATAGGGACTTTATTTTGGAAAATGAATCAAAAATTGCACAGATTGGAGAAAATGGCATTAAGATGAGAGGACTGTATTTGTATTTGAGGGAAATGTATTTGTCACCATATATTTTGTCCATAATGAAATGGCTTAGAGATAAAAATTCTCTAATTACTGACCCCACTGTTGTTACAATCCCATATTGACTTTCTTTATGTGAACATAAAAGCAGAATTTAAGAAAAGGTTAAAAAAGAAACAAAAACACCATAAAGAAGTCTATAATAAGAAGTCCATACAACAACAATTATGTGCTACAGTATATTCCAATTCTTCTGAAGTTACTACTGTACTAACCTCTGTCATATCTGTGAGATATCTACCACAATAAATAATTTTCCAACCTGGATGAAATCGTGAAGATTTCAAATCTTCAGCCAAGAATGGAAGATTTAAAGTGAAACACAACGAGAGAAAATGTAGGTTTGGTCCTCCCACAAAACTCCCATTCTCCCAGTGTGTCCAACTGAAAAAATAACAGCATATTGGTTTAGAATAACACATGGCAGAACAGAATTTTCATTTTTAACTCAATTATTTATTGTGGTAATAGTGAAATATTAAGAAAATGATTGTGGCATCTTGAGGCAAGTTATGATCTACTCTATAAGCACTGTTGTTATTTGGTATAGTATTGTTTCTTGTAAACATGCTTTGATGCATTTTCCTACCCACTGGCTAACATTAAGATCCCAGTTAGTGTGCTTTTGAAGGCCTTTTTGAGCTTAATGAAGTGTTCAAGTTATTAACGCTGTGGGTCTCACTAAAGGACATGAGCTATGAAACAGCTAGACGATGCAGTAAAGTACTGCAGTTAAAGTATGATGGTAAACATGGATGTCATTATCTAAGCCAGGGGTCTGTGGAGGTACTGCGGAGGGCCCGCTAGTTTGATATCAAGATCATTTTCGTGAAAAGCGTAAGCATTATAATAAGCATTTCTTAATAAATGTTATAACAGACCAAGATAAAATGCAATTTTCAAATTGTATTTTACAATATGTAACAGGATCTCTGCTCTGTGTTTGTATCCACTAATGGGTTTTTGGCCTGAAGAAGGTTTAATACATCTGATCTAAGTAGATGATACAATATATCAATTACACAAAATAAAAAAAGTTATTAATTTTCTCACAGATACTGCCATTGTCCATGTTTTCATTTTATAATATAATAATATAGTTTAAGAATGACATGGTACTAAGTGCTTTATCTAGGGACATTTCAATTAGCATGTATTCTATTGTGGTGCATGTGGGATTAGCATAATGCTGAATTTCTGAAATGCTAATGAAATTTAAATATATGTTTAATATATGGACATATAACATATGATATATGGACAACATATTATAAACAATCTATAGAAATTGTTTTTCCAAAAATAATGTTTTGTGTTTATTTTTCATCTTCATGTAAATGTTGTTTATGTTGTACCAGCTCTGTTTGTGGTTATCTTTGTTTTATGTTCTTTGTTTTGATGAATTTGCAACTGTGTTTAGATTGAATGATTGTTGCTTGACACGTCGTACCATGTTTGCCATCATTCAGGGCAAAACGGCATTGGTTCTCACGTTTGTCATAACAAACATGCCACAGCAGTTTAAATAAGTAGATGGGACATCATTAGAAGAATAACAACCTATGTTTTGCGCTGTTCTCCACAAAGCCATCATATTACTTTTATAGATTTGTGTCATGAACTACTACTAGGGAATTTTTTTGTGCTTGTGTGTTGCTTGTTTTCTTTAAGCTTAACAGGTGTGGATACTACCTACTGCTGTGAACTACTACTGTAAGTGGTACTTAAGAAATATTGTATTCCACAGTAACATTATTTTAAACAGCAATTTTTATCTAATGAAAGAATCTTAAGTTTTAAACCAGTCTAATAATAACACCAATACACAATAATAATAGGCTTGCTATAGTGACTGTTACAGTTTGTTTGTATAAATTAGCGCCAAATTAGCACCACTTAAGCATCAAATTAAGCATCGAAACCACAACAAGCATGCTAATATATTTTGCATTTAAATAACAAAAATTCAGTCATCCACAAATATTTAATATACACAGAGCAAGGACACTGGTTTAAATAATTTCCAGTGAATGTAAAACGTTGTTGTATAAACATATGGCCGCGACCCCTCCCTGCTGTTACAGCTCTCACCCTTTCTTTGACAATTGATCATGCTTGAATGAAGCGGCCCCTCTGTTAGGGATTAAAGTCTAGTCTCGTCTGATTGGGTGCCAGGGCTTTAGTGGGTCTCCTATTGGCAGAGAGTTAAATATGGGGCGGCAGACATACACTTTGAAAGGTGAGAGGAGTGAGAAAGGAGAAGAGAGGGACTTGGGTTGCAGAGGGCAGGGGAACCCCTCTGGGAAAGCTGATGCCAGGTAAGATGATAGCCCTTTATGTATGTGTAGCAATAAAGAGGATTTGAGCACAGATCATCTGAGAGTTATTACTGTACATACACAGATTATATGTAGGCATATGCTTACACCTGTCTATGCCTTAGTAATGATAAAACGTATAAATGTTCTTGGCAAACTGAAAATTTGGTGGATGACCATAGGCAAAAAAAATCTGAAATTAGATTTTTTCTCATAGACAATAATTAGATGGAGAAATTTCTCCTAAGAAAAAGTCTAAAATGCTCACATGTGTCTCCTATAGAGTTTCGAAAGAAATCTCAAAAACTGGCAAAGCTGTTCTTAGATTTTTATAAGAAAATCTGCATTATAAAGTTGGAAATTTTGCTAATATTGCAAACATTTCATTCAACAATTCTAAAACCAAATTATTAGAGGTGTATATATTTTGTAATTATTTTGTAACACAATTATTTTGTAACTTTGTACTCATACTTTACAACAGTAATAGTCTTGTTATTATTTTGTTTATTCTCAAATTTAGTAGAAACATTTGATACAAAATTGATACTCCAGAGTTGATGTTGAAACCTAAAATTGACTTTGTAAACTTTCACTTATAATAGCATTTAGCAGTCTGTCTCAGTGTACAGTACATGTCTGGGCAAGACTGGAGTTTATTGTTCTGGGGGCTGTTACACCAGAAGGGGAAACATTGAGATCACATGACTGCAGCTTTCGGTGTCATGTGGGAATGCGACAGGCCTGGTCCACAGCTGCCAAGTGTGCATTCCACTTTGAGACGCAGGCCATATGGAGCTTCTAGCACTTACATTAATAGAGACTGTCTGAGAAAGAGACTGATCACTGAGAAATTCTCAGGGGAAAAAATACATTATAAAGTAATGTACAGAATACATTGTGACTTGTGTCCAAAATTCATAACCAAAATCAGTTAAAAACCATATTAAGTCTTTTTAATAAATGTGAACCTAATTATAATATTAGTACATGCAGTAAATATGAATAGTATGAATTATAAATCAATAATGCCATAGAACAGCACTGTTAACTTACCACAGTCACCATGTAGCAACCGAGGGTGTTACTGGTCTTGCCCAAATGCACAGTGGTGAGAACTATCAGCTTTTGTCCTTGTAGGGATTAAATCAACAGCTTTTCTGTTACCGACCCTGAGCCTTAAACACACCACACAATGTCACTGCTTGATGGTCTTACAAACAGGCGAAAAGACAGCCTAAAAACTTGCAATCAAATCATTTTATTCAATTAATTTCTGATGTTTTAATTACTAATGTCTGATGTCAGTTTTACACAGTGTTTTGTGACTGTAAGACTTGTTCATAGTCATCCATGTTTGCCAGTGTCTGCCCAGTTTTGAGCATGATGTTATCAATAATGTAACCAGACTCAAAGAGCAGTTCCAAGTGCTTTTAGACAGGAGAAGTTATAAGAGAGGCTACATTGCTCTGATGTCCAGGATATATTTAATACTAATGTGTTTAAATGTGGTAAAATGAATTGCAAAGTTTGAAAATCTTATGATACGGTATGTTCTAGTCTAACTGATAAAGAATTTATAATGATTAACATCTTGACATGAATCAAAATAGGTTATGCTAAAGGAATTTAAGGTTAAATTAAAGGTAAATTTGACATTATAAGAAACATTCTTATTTCATGTTCATGAAATTTGGGTGTTCTGATATAATCAAAGGTGGTGCTTGAAAACCTTTCCCACAAAACAACGACATGAAAAGTAGCTGTCCTTTTATCTTTAGAGAGGGGTAAAAGTACTCACTCTGTTGTAAATTAACACTACCTGTTATTTTCCTCTGTGCTTTCAGCTCTCTATGAAGGAGGCCGGTGATGGACTTCATGCTCAGATGAACTGTATGATGGGAGCCCTCCAAGAACTGAAGCTTCTTCAAGTTCAAACTGCCCTTGAGCAACTAGAGATCTCAGGAAATCCTGGATGTATGGCGCAACCAGCTGTAGGAAGTTCTAGCACCAGCCCCGATCCAGATAGTGAGAGACCCCAGTCTGTCAGGACCTTCATTATAGAAGATCAGCATCTATCCCAAAATCCACATCGCAGTAGCTTGGGAACATCGCCCTCGACCTCCAGCCTGGAGAGCGAGAGCATACCTTTGCCCAGACGGATCTCAGGTTACACAGCCCCACAAGTGGAGTACTGCGGCCCAAAATTGGGCCACTTTCCTCTGCATCACCACAGCAACCAGCAACATTTGTATGAACCAGCACAACAAGCCCAGGAAGTTGACTTACCAGGGATTCTTTCCAGCCTGTCTCGAGAGGGACCATCGCTTGACAGTGATTACACAGAGGACAGTATGGATGACTCCAGTGATTGGACATCCTCACTCATGAGTCAAAGTCGCAATCGCCAGCCTCTCGTTCTTGGAGACAACATCTTTGCTGACCTAGTGGGCAACTGGTTGGATCTTCCAGAACTGGAAAAAGATCTCAACAGACCTGACTCTCCAGCCCACCCACTTAGACTCAGTCGCTCCCAAGAGCTCTGTAAAAGATTCTCATTGACCACCAACATCTTCAAGAAGTTCTTGCGTAGCGTACGACCTGATAGGGATAAACTGCTAAAGGAGAAGCCTGGCTGGATGCTACCCGATCACAACAAAGAGGCAGAACTATTCAAGAGACCCAAGAAGGCAGTAAAATCCAAGGGTGGCTTTTACTTACCATTCTGGGCAGGAGGGCATGTGGGAAGGGGACAGTCATGTCCTCAGACTACAGAAGAGAGGGGCCAGTTCCTTGAACTAAACATTGAAAGTCGAACAGTTCCTGTAGACAAAGTCCATCCCTTATTCGACTATAATACAGCTGTTTGGGTTTAGTGCTTAATTTGAACTGGAGATTGTTTATAAAATGTTACAAATTACATTTCTTATAAACTCTCAATTTGACAATCATTTAAAACCTTAGTGTATGTAAACAGGTCGTCCTTTTAAAATAATTAAAGCTGCACTTCAAAATCCAGCAAGTATCTGAAAACACAATGTGTGTACAGCTACTTCATATATGTTTCATCCTCATAATGCCACATTTGTCTGAAAATCAATTCCTGTCCATCTGCTGATTCAATTTTGTGCTGTTACTTCTGACAATGTCAATATTTTCACTTATCCAAGTCGATGTGCATGGTTACTGGTTCCTCTGTAACATTGTGGTAAAGTTACATGCCAGTCACACACAAATCTCACATTGTATTTAGGCACAGTATGTTCTTCTGCCAGACTGTTGTACTTTCAGGAATTTAGTAACTTCATCCATGTTGAATTAATGTACTAGATCAGGCCATTTATTTGTGTGAAAAGCATCCTGCTTTTAGGTTGCATTATGCAGGTCAAAAATTCAGGGACACATTTTAAGTGGGTGGTCCCCAATACGTTGGGTCTCTTATCAAGGACCTAGGAAATAAAAACACTGAAAATGGGTCCTTTATAACGTATTGTCCAGGCTTCTGTAAAAGGTGCTATAATAATGGCTGTGTAGCTGTTTTAAATCGGCTTTCAACACTACTATTGACTTGACATGCATATGCAATGGCAAACCATGCATAATGTCATCATAGGTGTCCAGATCTGAGTAATCTTTTCTACAATGAGATCATAAAGTATCTCACATGATTATAACACTTATGTATATGCCTCACCAAGGATAATCCCACATACACATAATCTGTGGTAACAGTGGATTATTTTTTATGTAGAGGTTGTGATTGGTGATTTGACCAATAATGGAGGGTGGGGGTTCTTCCTTTTATTCAGATTATGAATCAGACTGGTCTCAGATAAATATATACTCAGAAATAAATAATGACTCCAGAGCCAAATGTCAGGAAATGTTGATTTTGAATGTTGATACAGTTAATTAATTTTATTATTTTATAGTTATTAAGCAGTTATCACAACTTTTACTGTGTATCTTTATAGGCCTACATAAATAGAGTTGTCATCAGTACACAACTTTAATTTGATTTGTATAAACAGTTTACATTTTGTAGCACAAATAGCAATACTCAGAGCTCACCACACTACCATGCATACTGTCAAACACGACAGCTGCACAAAGCCAGACAAATCTGTACAAAAAGTGTTTTTGTATGTGGCCAAAAGTTTTATAATTTTAAAGTATAATTTTGCAGCGCAGACTGTAGAGAAAAGCCTCTTGAAGAGAGCACCCTACATTTTTGTACAGAAAATAATGTATTTTGCTTGTTTATTTACTTATTGTATTGTTTAGTTGTTTAGAGTAACACTTTGTTTGCAGTAAAGGTTAGCTGTGTAACCTGTTGTAAATGTTTTGTTGAAAATAAAATATTTCTTACAAAAGGTGGTGCTTTTTACATATAAAAACATATTAAACAACAAATGAGTAAACTGCACTGACATGAAACATTTTAGGTGCCATTGTTGCTCATCTGGGTAACAATAAAAAAACCTTTCATGACTGCCATTACTATGATTGGTTTCCTCAATATTCGAAATCCTCTTTTGTCAGGATATTGTATAAGCTTTCTATTTTTGCTTAATTCGCCTTAGAAAAGCTTTCACATATTATGAAAAAGCAGTAAATTTTTATTCTTCCTGGACAATGTATTTCTGTGCACTAAAGAAATGATCAGGTCACATTCTAAATTTAATCCTAAAGGTCACACAATCTTTCCATACCACATAAACCATTTATGTTGATTATAGTTGGTTTTCACATGGGGGTTGCTGGATAGTAGCTCGCTGGCTGGTTACAGACCCCTTCCACTGACTCCTCCCCCTTCCTGTCTGTTGGCTCTGGCAGCTGTCATTCTCTCACTAGAACTAGGACACAGTGCTTTTCCGTGTTTGCGTCCTAAGTCAAGACCATCACGAAAACATTCAACTTCACACAAATACTCGGCAGTCATATCAACATGAAGGGTCATAGGTGATATATCAAACTCACTATATCGACAGATGAAAATGTTCATCTTTTACAAGTGTAAACAATTGATGCAAGCTGAGGTTATATAGACAAATTCCACAAGCATTAGGGTTAAATTTATTTGGGAATTCATTTGGGAAACTGAATGTTGACTGAATGCATGATCACATGTGCCAGGAAAACTAAAAAATCTCCTGTGTCATTTTACATTTTAAATGGCAAAACTTTTGTTATGCTGTTATTGTGCAAATTTATGTGTTAAACAGTTATTGTGCAGCTATAGTAGGCTGTCAGTGCTGAGTTCTCATTACTCGTGTTGCTGGTATAGACATGCCAGAAAATCTCATGGTCTCCAAGAAGTAACTTTAACAGGTGGCAGTGTTTTAACAGACCTATGAGAAAGGTCAAGAATAGAAGCTTTTAAATGACAGGATGAGGGAAATGACAAATCAAATGCCTGTGTTAATGTGTTGTTACAAGCTTTAACACATTAACCCATTCTGCTACAAATGAACAGCAGTGACCTTTGAGTGCATAAAATTTCACTTTGTGTTTGAATAACCTGCTTTTAGCAGCTGTCAGTTATAATTTGGACTTGAAAGGAACATGACTTTAAATATTTATCATACAGACAATATTCAAACTAATATTATAAACTGTTGTGTGAACCAGACAATCATTATACAGTCGTCAATCTCAAACACTCCATGTGTTAACATAGCACCAGTTGGCCAATGAGAACACTGAACTCTTTACATGAGTCCAATGTTAAATACAAATGCTATTTGTAAACACTGATAACATAATAGAGCCATTATGTTATCAGTGGCTCTATTATAAGTCATGGCTATTCAGAGTGGGCAACCTTTGTAACCAAGTATATCACAAAATGATCAACTCATTATGTTATCAATGGCTCCATTGTGAGTCGTGGCTATTCAGAGTGGGCAACCTTTGTAATCAAGTATATCACAAAATGATCAACTTATGACATTGCAGTCAGTATAATGCTTTTCACATTGCACAGTCATTGATGTGCCCTTCTCCAAAGAGACCCTTTAAAGCTGTTAAATACCCAAAGCTGAATAACTGAGCCTGGAATCGAGCTCGCATTATCTCTACAGGGTGTCCTTTTGGGATAAATCAGAGGTTCACACCCCTGCACGCCCCCCTTCTGAAACTGTTTCCTGTTTATTCAATCAGACTGGTTGAGGCACACTGGCATCTCCCTATGGTGCCTTTTTCCAGATTAAATTAAACACAACTCTCCACTATGAATTTGCATGCTGGATTAATTTAACAGCACTGCTGGTTACTCAACAGAGGTCAACACACACATACAGTGCATTGCAAAAGTATTCAAACTTTTCCACATTTTGTCACAATACAACCACAAAATTAAATGTTTTTTTATTGAGATTTAATGTAATAGACCAACACAAAGTAGCACATAATTGTGCAGTGGAACGGAAATGATACAAAGTTTTCAAAATTTTAAGCAAATAAATGTGCCGTGCATTTGTATTCAGCCCCCTGTACTCTGATACCCCTAAATAAAATCCAGTGCAATCAATTGTCTTCAGAAGTCACCTAATTAGTTAATAGAGTCCACCTGTGTGTAATTTGGTCTTAGTATAAATACACCTGCTCTGTGAAGACCTTAGTGGTTTGTTAGAGAACACTAGTGAACAAACAGCATCATGAAGACCAAGGAACTCACCAGGCAGGTCAGGGATAAAGTTGTGGAGAAGTTTAAAGCAGGGTTAGGTTATAAAAAATATCCCAAGCTTTGAACATCTCAAGGAGTACTGTTTAATCCATCATCCAAAAAAGGAACAATTGCAGATCTACCAAGACATGGCCATCCACCTAAACTGACAGACTGAGCAAGGAGAGCACTGGTTAGAGAAGCAGCCAAGAGGCCTATGGTCCCTCTGGAGGAGCTGCAGAAATCCACAGCTCAGGTGGGAGAATCTGTCCACAGGACAACTATATGTTGTGTACTCCACAAATCTGGCCTTTATGGAAGAGTGGCAAGAAGAAAGAAGCCATTGTTGAAAGAAAGACATAAGAAGTCCCGTTTGCAGTTTGCCACAAGCCACATAGGGGACACATGTGGAAGAAGATGCTCTGGTCAAATGAGACCAAAGTTGAACTTTTTGGCCTAAATGCAAAGCGTTATGTGTGGCAGAAAAGTAACACTGCTGAACACACCATCCCCACTGTTAAACTGTAATGAAGACTCAGATTGGCAGGGATCCATCTGCAGCACAACTTTAAAGACAAGGTCACAGGCAGGGTCAACAATGGTAAACAGGCACAGTGTAGGCAAAACATAATCCATAAACAGGTGTGGGTCAAGACAGCAAACAATCATAAGTGGTAAACAATCCAAATCATAAGGCAGGCGGCGAACAAACAACAACGATAAACAATCCAAGGTAAGACACGGCAATCTTGAAAGAAAACTTGTTGGAGGCTGTAAAAGACTTGAGACTGGGAAGGAGATTCACCTTCCAGCAAGACAATGACCCTAAACATATTGCCAGAGCTACAATGACCCTAAACATACAGCCAGAGCATCTGTGGCAAGACTTGAAAATTGCTGTTCACAGACGCTCCACATCCAATCTGGCTGATCTTGAGCTATTTTGCAAAGAAGAATGGGCAAAAATTTCAGTCTCTAGATGTGCAAAGCTGGTAGAGACATACCCCAAAAGACTTGCAGCTGTAATTGCAGGGAAAGGTGGCTCTACAAAGTATTGACACAGAGGGGCTGAATACAAATGCACACCACACTTTTCAGATTCTTATTTGCTTAAAATTTTGAAAACCATGTATCATTTTCGTTTCACTGCACAATTATGTGCTACTTTGTGTTGGTCTATTACATAAAATCTCAATAAAAAATATTTAAGTTTGTGGTTGTAATGTGACAAAATGTGGAGAAGTTCAAGGAGTATAAATACTTTTGCATGGCACTGTATATATGTATAATTTATATGTGTGTGTGCATTTTTAAATTATTTTGTATGTATTTGTGCCATAATAATATTATTTCATTGATTTTGCACAAAATATTGTGATACTTTAGATTTAAAAGGGATAGTTTACCCCCTATATCAGTATATATATTACACTAGACACTGCTCTGCTACTGACACACTGGTCACTCCACTACACACATCGGATAATTTCCTCCTCACCCTTAAAATCCAAATCACCCCCGAACCCACC
>JAZGTJ010008326.1:0-21190 GCA_036877575.1 Botia almorhae
AGGAATTTAATTATCTTGAATAAAATGGTAAGTTTGACATTTAGAACACTTTATTACACAAAGGCGTCTTCATTATTTACATTTATGCATTATCAGAAGCTTTCATCCAAAGCGACTTACATAGCGACTTACACACTATACATTGTTTCTAAGTTTGTGCAATCCCTTGGCGTTGTTAATGCCATGCTCTAACCACTGAGCTACAGGAAATCATATTATTCCAAACAAAAATATATGTGTCTAAAACTCAGGTTGAAGACACTACAAAAGGAAAAAAGCCAACACATGCTCATCATACATACAACTCTTTCAATACTGTTTAAAAGCATCCCAAAATGCACCTGATGAAGATGTTTGAGAGTCTGCAGAGATGTAATCGAGGCAAAGGGCACTTAAGGAAAGATTTGAGTAAGATTCAAGAATATACAATAATTTAGATTGAATATTAATTTACTCTCTGTACTTAAATTTGTGTAATTTCATAGGTTTGATAACTTTACTTATATTATGAAATGTGAAAAATATTATAGTAAATAATAAAGAATGAATAGTTTGGTAAATGAATAGTGTTTTGTTTTAATGTTTGTATAATTACTCTAGTGTACTAATGATTTGTGAGCTGCAGGTCCATTTGTTGTCTAATAGCTGATCATTTGTCATACTGTGGTTTCATGTCTCAGAAGACATTCCAAGGACATGTCAATCAAGTGTCAGTGTATCATAACATGCAGTGCTTTTTTGTCCACTTTGTTTGCATTGTAATTATCTTCCACCACAACATGATACACACAATTATATTTGATTGTTTTTAAAATCCAGTCACAAAGGTTACCGTCATGCCTGCTATGTTCTGTGTATGTGTGTGTTTTAACTGGAAGTCATTTTGACTCATAACATTGATGAAACATTTTGTAACATAATAGGAGGGTTAAGAAACCAAGTAATCTATAGAAAAATTTAGTTAAGATGAAAGGTAAAGAAAGTATCTACAAGGCAAACATAACTTGCTACATTGAAGCTACTTACCAATATCACTAATAGCTGTATTTGGATCTGCAAGAGAAATTACAAAAGGAAACCAGATTCAAGATGCATACTGTCAAAGGCAAATCAACCCTGTGACATTCAAATAAAAGTAATGTTTTGCTTTTTTTACAAATAAACAATACTCTTAACTCCTATTTTCCTAGACACAAAATTTGCATTTATAGAAGCAAACCATTTGTTATTTTAGTTACAGTAAATATAGTTTTCGTATATAGTTTTCGTGTGTATGCATCACGGGTAATTTGAGAGTAAGACAAAGCCCTTTCTTATATGTACTTCACTTACCATACATTTTTTTCTAAGAATCAAGAAAAATAATCTGGAATTGACCTTTTGAAATCAATTCCCTTCTGCATACCTGGAAACTAAGCTTATTCCAAAAATATCTGGGATCAAACAGCTTCATTGACACTTATTTTCATAGGCACCATTTTTAAGACTGTATTAGAACTCCTAAATTTTACACTCCACACAAGAGTCTACCAAGCAATGGGGACCACCATATAGATAAAAGCTAACAGACATGTTTTTAAATGATCAGTGTGCTATCAGACATAAAACTGTAATGTCTGAATGGGGCATTAGGTTCTTGTGCAAAAGATTATATTTCAATTAATTTCTAAAACTTTATCACCTCCCATTTATTAAGCCCTGGCCTTCTCCGGTTTTCCATATGTGAAAGTGGTGTTTCATTATAGATGCACGTGAATAATAACCCATGAGTTATTTATTTGTCATTTTAAACAAGCAATTATCTTCCTCTCCCATTGTCTGTGCTTTGTGAACATTAAATTACACTGTAATTAGATGTTGCATAAGTAGCCCTGGCTGCCATTTGACAGAATGTGATGTGGTTGACTTCAGAGTCTTTAATCTGCTTCAGGCTGTGGAACATCCCATCAAATGCCCAGTGCAGGTACAGAAAAATGCACAAAAGCAAAAACCCACTCCATCAGTGTAGCTCGTTTGGCAGGTTATAAGGTTAAAACGTTCTATTACCTGAAGATCAGACGTTGAGGTCAAACAACAAAGTCTGGGATTGCACTGGTATTAGCCTTTGGTGTCAAATATGTTTCTTATGGAGTCATTATAGAACCCAAAACTTACGTATTATAGTTTGTATTGAACAGTTAACATGAACAAGTGTTGAACAGTTAACATGAAAGAACAAGTCTTGCAAGTGTTTATGTAACAGTCAAGGCTGCAACATAAGCTGCTGTTATTGTACAGGTCTTAAGAATCAAATGCAGTAATCAGAATGCAAAGAAAGAACTAAATACTTCACTTTTAACCTTGTGAATATACAGAGTAATGTACAGAGTAAATCATTTCTATGAATGTTTATTAATATAAAACCTTGATGGATGGTTTTAACTGAGGACTCTGTTTCTGAGGAGGTGTTTCTGACAAAGTTATTAGTGCTTTTTGAAATCTCAATGTCACATTCCCTCTAAACATTCTTTAAAAAATATAAAGGACAGTTTTTAGCTTTAGTTGTTGGACAAAATTCATTTCATAATGTGTGATAAATACCCATGATCACACAAAATGAAGTTCTGAATTGTCAAAAAAACTATCAAGAACATCATTTAAAAACAAGTATGTTTGGGTTTGCGTTTGGATATTTAAAATCAGCATTGCATGCCAAACATATATCAAGAAATTAATACCTAATTTATCTATTCTTCATATTTTCACTCTCCCCAAAGGTGTTTTTATACCTACAGCTTATACTTTAAAATTTTAACAAGGTATAGCTGTATATTTACATGTGTTATGATATTGGATATATACACTCACTCTTCAATGTATTGGGAACACTGTTACCCAATGTATTGTTATTGGGTAGGGCACCTCCTAGTCTCAGCTTCAAACATCACGCCCATGGACTGCTGGCTAAACTTCTAATGCATAAGGTTAATGGCATAAACTCTTTAAAAGTGTACAAGTTTGGGCAAAAGATTTACTAGTTGCACACTGGTCTGTTATGCAGCATGATGCAGCATAAAGCAAAACATGATGGGTTGCTTTACCTGTCAATCATATGGCCTCTTTTGTGGTCTTTGGCCATTCAAAGCAATCATGGTTCCCAGACCTTCTGCCATCAGTCTGAAGGTCTGGCTACGTGAGACTAGGCTTCTTCCTGTGCAGCCTATGTAGAATGTAGAAATGTAGAAAACATTTTAAGGTATGTTGGAATCAATCTAGTATCCGTTTTCAGCTGATACTTCAAGTTTCAACATTTTGTGCTGAAGTTCTATTTCGAGTTAAATATCTGGGTAATTGAATATATCTGACGTACCATTGGCTTTCTGACACTTTAAACTAGTCTGGCCATTCTCCATTGACCTCAACAAAGTTTTTCTTTTTACAAAAATGCTGCTGACTGGATGTTTTTGTTTTTTGGCAGCATTCTGAAAAAAAAAACTTTAAAGGCTGGTGTGTGAAAATCAAAAAAGAGATCAGCAGTTCTACAAGCACTTAAACTTGTCTGGCATCAACAATCATGCCACAGTCCAAATCACTGAAAATTTTCATCGTTTTGTTTCATGTGAACAATAACTGTGGCTTCTGACCATCTCTTCCACACGACTGGTTGATTGGATATTTGCATACAGGTGAGTGAGCGCTCAGTGAGTGGACATTCTTGCTTCTGACATTAAAGGCACATTTGTTAATATATATTTTAAATAGAAGTTTTTTATTTAAACACATTGTCAGTCGGAAAGCATTTTCTTTCAAAAATGTTTATGTATTTCCATTATATTTTAGGTAAATTGTACTTTGGCTTGTTTTTGCAGTATCTGTTGTAAAAAATATATGTTAGCTACTGCAGAAATCTAGACTTTTAACTATTATTTATTTTCAGCCGTTTATTATTTAATAATTTGTGTGAATTGCACACACATACTCATACACACACATACTTCTCACACATTACAGATTTTCTATCTAGATGACCTTGAAGATTGACAGTAGCTTTAGTTCACACTCAGTTTGCACTGACAGGTTTCACATTGCGTCAATTATCATTTTCTGGACACCTTTATATGTAACCCCCCCAAACAAGTCAGTCAGATCTTGACATCCAGTTCATTTATTATGACAGAATTCCACAAAGGACAGCACAGCATGCTTGCAGAAAAATTTCTGCAGGCTGCTCTTTGTTTTCTCTTTGTTGTTTTGTTTTTTGTTCTTTTCTTTTTCGACATACTGATAAACAATAAGAGAACAGCAACCATTGTAGAAAAGACTCATTTTCACCTGTAACAACAGACGTCCAGTCGTGACTCCACAAAGAAAGATGATGTCACGGATGTCCACCTTCTTGTGATTTTCACCCCCCTGTGACGCAAGTGAAAGATATAAACCCGCCCACCGCAGTGAGAGCATGCGAGGAGATGCGTAGAGTACCTTCTTACACACCCTCACTGAGACAATGCTCCTTACACACACACATATATAAACTGTTACATATATAATCTCACTGTGTCTGGGGGTGATTAATGACCTCAGGCAGGACACTAGAACATTTCCTGAATTGCATTAGAAGCACAACACTCCATTTAGTTGCTTGACTATGGAATAAGGACAATGACATCATACTGAACAGTCCACAGTGGCTTTTATCAATCATACTGTTTAAATTAAAAACATCAAATTTAATTTAATTCATGAAGGTGAATCAGACGCTCAGCCTGGCAGGGACAAATTACTCTTACAAAGGTCTGATACCACATCAAATTAAGAAAACTGCGTGACCAAACCAGCCTGATAAAACCCAAACACACTCATTTTCAAAAACATCTGCATGTAGTAATCAAAATTGCAAAGGAAAATTCTGCTCTACTCTCACAAGCTTTTAAAAGCATTTCAGAGGACCTGCTTGCACAACCTTCTCCAGTCTTCCCGATGCTCACAATCACTGCATCCGAGTCGGGGAATAATGAACATACTTTAGGGTGACTGAAAGCTCTGCCAAGCCCTCCCCATTACACTTGGTAGGGCTGACCCCATTCAGCCTGCATCAGAACCGCATACTACCTTAACCTTAATTAATGCTGCCTTGAATGGAGAAGTCTGTGCTGCTGAATGTAAATAGGAAATTCAACAGAGCATCCAGAGGACATGAGAAATAAGAAGGAAGTCAGCTGGCCATTGACAGATTAGGACACATCCAATCACATTTGCCTGATTGCTCATGTTTTTTAAATGGATGTCGAGCATTTGGGAGCAAATACTTGTGTGTACTTCAATTAGTAGGATGTATATCTGTCAGAGATACAGATTACTTGAAAAGGTTTTAAGTGTTGAGAGAATATTAGGGATTCAAAACACATTTGTCATTTTGACAATCAATTATGGACAGCTGAAATCGTTCTATGGTAATTCTATGCACTATATAGACTAGAACTGCCATAACCTAAACATTACACTCCTACGTAAAAGGTTTTGCATTTCATGTTGAGACTAAACATAGTTAAATGGGGAGCAGAAATAACTCTAATAAGCCACTCATAGTTTGATTTCTCCTCACTGTGGCTCTGTGAAAACAATCAGCCTGACAAACAGTGACTCAACCAATGTGATATGTGAGTTTGAGACAGGATAATCATCTGTTTGTATAAACAATGAAAGACGAGAGGATCTGTTTAAAGGATAGAGATAATTTAGCTGTTTTTAAAGCTGGTATATTGAAAATGGACAATGAAAATATACCAATGAGCAATGACAGTAAATATATAGGACATGCACCACCACAGCAAATTATGTTTGTATGTTTTGGTTATTTTTAAAAGTGAAGTCAGGGGGAAATATATATAAAAAACAAGACATTAGCAAAACAAAAACAGCACAAAAGAAATAAGAAAAATATTTAAAGTTTATTTAAAATGAATATTCTGGGTTGAATACAAATTACAAGAGCAGTTAATTTCCACTGAATACAATTTCACAACAATTTCACCAGTTTGTAAAAACTGAAAGTAGTGACAGCTGAGCACTTAAAGTGAAAGTCTGAAGATCTATATGAAAATAGAATTTAAAAGCATTTCTATAAACATTATTTTTTACACACTAATAGACAAAAATATTTTCTGTAAGGTACAACAGCACGCCTCAGGTGATTTTAATAGGGTTCGACTTTAAACTATTAACAAAACATGTTGACATGCTACGCTTTATGGCAGTTTTTGAAGTCTTTATCTTACAAGGTAAAAAGACTTGTGTTCTATTCATACTGTGTGTCATGGCAATATAACAGAACACAAGATGAGAAATCAATTTCAGATTATGTGAGCTACACATTTGTTCACACACAAAATAGAATATGACCTTCCACACGCTCATAATGTGCAGACTCCTGCAATAAAACATAAATAAAAAACAAAACAAATAGATGATTCAAAACGTCCAAGTTTTATTATTGTCATTATGATTAAAGATGTTTGATGTGGTATTAAATAGTATACTGTTCTGTATTTTGGTCTGTAAATTGTAGAATCTGCTTGTAAAAGAATCATGTTGTAAAACACAAATGTAGTTGGCCATAGTTAAATATTGAACTATGCTGCTGGTGCTTCGACTTAATTTTTTATTGTGTTTTATACGTTTCATGCGGTTTTCATTGTACTGTGAAAGAAAAGAAAATAATATTAACTGTGTTACTTTGAGTATCAACTAAATACACCTAATAAATCTTGTTTTATACTTATGACACGCAATAGATCTTTATCACAACAACAGAAGCTTTGTTAAAAAAAATTTAATTATATGAAACATAACCCATGAAATGTTGATGTTACCTGCCAAAGACATGGGAGGTAATGTAGAAGATATCCGCAACAGAATAAACATGACTTTATATAAACTCAGGCACAAACATGATCCATGTGGTGACTGTAATAAAGTAATTGCTCTCTGCATGGTTCAGTGCCCCACTGCGCTATGTTCTGTGTGTACTCAATCTGTACACTGTCACAGGTGTAGTAATAAGATTCTCAGTTTTAATTAGAATGGAGAAATCTTGTGAAGTCTTAAATGAAGTCTAGTAAATTAACGTTAAAGATTTAAAAATACATCTCTTTTCATATGACTTATCATATTTAAATACATTAAATGATCGATACAAGATGTAATTTAAAGCCAAAAATGCATATTCTGGGTTTCTCTGTTCTCATTTTCCTCTGACACACTGACAGCCATTAGGCAACTTCTGATGACTCTAAAACTTAGAATGCGTTTCCTAGAAAACAACTGCACTATATGGATGTAAGTATTTTTTGTGATTTGCAGTTTGTTTTATTTTTTTGTGTTCTGAAAAGGTTTGTTTGTCTGTTATGATGGCTGTACTCACATTGTTAAAATGACACGTGAGTACTGTAGTTACAATTTATGAAAGAAATAAGGCTGTTCTTATTCTGCTTGAACAACAAACACTGAGTAATTTAATCCGCAATCTTCTAAAACATACTTAGGGAACAGGCAAAACCAAGCTTGTAAAATTGAGTTGTCTAAGGGAAACACTGATCAACAGAACTATTATTTTCTTCATAAACTGTTCTCCTTCAGCATCTCTTTAAAGTGAGAGCTGTAGAATTGTCTTTTTGGGGTCAAACTATAAAGCACTGTGTTCTCGAAAATAGAGAAAATGGATATAAATGGCAGCGCTACCATTTTAAAAAACATTCTTCTACAGATGCTGAAGTTAGCAGCAGTTTGTCTCTATCTGAAAATGTCAAACCAACCATCTTGTCTGCTCCATATATCGTCACAGTTGTTTTCTTTCATTCTACTCTATTCTCCTCCATTCTAACTAGGGAATTAATGGAGTCATATTTTTGAATAAACAATTTCAATACAAAGTGACATTGGAACAAGTGTTTGCAATAGGGAGACTCATTGAACCTAAGCTCATTTTACCTTCTCAGTGCAAATATCTCTATGAAATGTCACTGCTGTACTTGATCAATCTGCACTAACAGAGAAGTCAAAAGATGGATTAATGATCTTAGCTGAGTGTTTTTTCATATGTGTCAGATATTGTGAACATTCTAATTAAAAATACAAGCCAGTGGTAACACAGGCTAGAAGACTTTTGATCAAGAGGCCAATATGTCGACTATAGACTATTTTTCAAAATTATAAAACTGAAAATTAAAGGCATTATGTTGCCTTGTTTGTTAGGCGAACTTGCTCAGAAATATCATTTGCATATGATATTACCACATGATTAAATAAAGAGACATCATTGTCACTAATAAATGCACTTGAGGTATGAAGTGTTGTTTGGACTGTATGGACATCTGTGTGCTGAAACAAGAGCCCTTTCTCATGGAAATCAGCTTTGTCACCACTTCCTCCATGGGTCACCCACCTCCGAGCATCCTCTCCCTGCTTCTCATCAACAACACTCATTTAACCCTATACATCTGACTACACTGTCTCCATCAGAGATTCAGTGGTGTAAAAATGACATGCAGGCTGTGTGGGCTGTGTGAAAGCCAAGCCTACACTTTAAAAAATAAAGGTCTCAATTAGAAGCAAGAGTGTTTCAGTCTGATGCCATAAGAAAACCTTTTAAAGAACCCAGAAATCTATAGTGTATAATGATTTACCTATATTGTAAATCTTTTTACAAGCTTAACAACCATATACATCCAAGAATTGTTCTTGTTAAAAATGAGCTTTGTTTAGGCAGAAAGCGCTTAGGTTTTCATTATTAGAGGGGTTTATTATGACGTTTTTGTCATTTTGCTGCACACTTGTTAAAGACATGGAATTTATTTATTTTTTTATCAGGAAGGGTTGTTAAATGAGGGGAACACGAAACATTTATTCTGTTTCACTTGCTTTTTTTCATATATGTCAATGTACAACAACCATCTGAAGTTTATTTTCATTGACGCAACAGAAGTCCTAACCGAGTCATCTGCATTCATAGGTTTGCTCAGATTAATACGAAACTTCGTAATACCTGCGTGGAATTAGCCAATCAGAACGTCATCAGTATCTGCGGTCTACATACAGATCAGCACAGGTCCGGAAAGACACTGCGACCATTTCAACTTCAGATACCTTATAACAATGCGAGCAAAATATTACAGCGCAGCATTAGTCATAATGAGTTCTTAAAAAAATCTGACTAATAAAAAAATAAGTTTTATTGATTTTAAACGTCGGCAGGAGACCGTCACCTCCCTGTTTCTTTGCTATAAAGCCGAGCGCACCAGGCAGTTTTGGTCACGGAGACGCGCAGCGGAGACGCGCATTGAAGAACCGTATTATATGTGGAGGATACTGTTCACACATACAGCTGCGATAGAACTGAAACACACACACGAAGAACACGAGTTTTAACCGGCGTTTTAACTAACGTTTCATACTTTTGAAGTATTTTGGGAAAAGACAAGTAATTTACTAGGTGCAACATGAAATTTCTCTTACCAATTGTAGTAATTTTTCTTGGTTTGTGTCAAGTTTTTGGAGAGGAATTGGGTCCAAAAGAAGACCCTGATTATTGGACAAGCAGCAATCAAATACAGGTGAGTTTTCCAGCTTTAACTGTTCTTTAAATACTGTCCTAAAGTCGAAGTTTAATTTATTGTAACGAAAAGAAACAATTAATCTGGCTGATTTTTTTTTGCATTTTACCCTTTTATTGCATTTACCCATATACATATTTATATCACTGCAGCATTGCTTAATAGAGATTACTGTTAAACCTGTATTACTTAGCTTTGTGTACTAACAATTATAATTAATTAAAATATGTAAGTGTGAAGTGTAAATGTGGAGTCGGTTGTATTTACACATTGGTTTGTTATTTGTAATTACAAATTATAGCAACATGCAAGGTGTACGAAGTCAGAGCTTACCTACTAGTTATTGAAAATTAAGCGTCGCGTTCCAGTGCTAAACGCTCGTGTTGTTTGTTTTGAATGGAGTTCACGTTTCTCATTTGACATTGCGGGTTGGAAGACAGCCAAGCACTTGTGTTTGTCATAGGTAAAAATCATTAGAATTCATAGTATATATTCATAGTATATAGTATATATAAGATGATAATCACTGTTGTCTCCATTATATTAATTAGGCTATTTTTAATGGAGAATTTATTAAAATAAGACTAAGAGTAATTAAAAAACTTTTAGAGAGAGTGCTAGTAATCAATAAGCGATTACCCTGGAAGTCTAATGCTAAACTAATCATTTCTCTGCAGGATGAGTGGCTTCAGCCGGATCCATTGAGAGAGATACTCAGGCGCATGACGAGGAAACCCCGACCACAACAGTTCATTGGTCTAATGGGGAAACGGTCCTCTGGTAAAACCATTGTTCCATTCTTATTCTGTCTTCAGTCTAAATCCAAGTCTGAATTCAGTCTTTCTGTCTGTAATCTATACTATATTGAAATGTGGTTTTGTTATTAGATTTTAGAATGAAACAAGATAAACCATAAAAAATACACTGGATTAATAACACATGTCTCACACCTTTCCACCCTTTCAGCAAATGCACAAATTACACGAAAAAGTAAGTAACTGCAGCAACATTGTTTATACTGTTTGCAAAATGCTTACAGACACCATACTAAAAGAGACAGACAAATGCAGTTAACACTTGCAACACTGTAGCTTTCAAATACTTCAGAATAGTTTTATGCATATAGGATGTGCTACAATGCAGTTTCATTTTACAAAGGTAAAGAGAAAATTAAAGCATCTTATTTTACAGTAGCTCTGTCACACATGACATACTATAGCTTGGCGCCCTTCTCTAACTGAGAAATCTATTTGTCTAGCTGTCTGTCTGGAAGATCTGAATTAGATCACATATTGAAGAGGACATGGCACTATTGTTCAGTGTTAATTTGTGCTCTGAATTATATTCCAGGGCATAAAATAAACTCCTTTGTGGGGCTTATGGGTAAAAGAAGTCAAGAGGAACCAGGTAAGGACTCCATAACCTCTACGTTAAGTTCCCAAGGACAAAAACTAGTGTTACTTTACAATACAAAAAATGCTTCTGCTAGACCGAATTTTTCACCATCTTTAGAACAATACTGGCCTTGCAGGATGTAAGGCTTTTGTTGATCAAATGCACAGAGCCATTTGTAAAGCTGACCTTTTCTCTTCACAGAATCATATGAATGGGGAACAGTACAGATATATGACAAAAGACGTTAACAGCTACAATGGGACACCATCGCATTTGCTTTCCCGAAAGGATCATTTCATTCTGTTATTCTCATTATATTTTTTCAGGACAGAATTACAATAAAAAATAATTCACGTTGTGGTCATATGGCAGAACCGCACCTGTGCCGATTTATTTATGGTTCAAACATTTTAATAGCTTTAAATTAACTGTGATCAAATGTGTCTATGTAGCAACATCTATCCATCCAGGTGTGGTGGACCATTAAAGCTGTGTTCTTTCTAGGATACACAGATTTGCATTGACAATGTCACTACATAGTGCCTCATAGTGTTTTCACCAAATACAAATATAACAAATACACCCGACTACTGGTGTACTATACAGTCTGGTTTGTTTTCATCCTCATAAACTGTGCATGTTCTGCCACTCAGTGTGTATGTTTTTGCAATCTTGATATCTCTGTGTGATTGTGGCTTGATATTAAAAATATTTTTATTGGTGGAACTTTTAATTCCTTGTTGCATCGTTAGATGTGCCGCATATCGGGATTAAATTATCTCACTCCCCCATACACACAGACACACTACACACACTACACATACACATACTATCCTGTACTAAATACTGTATGATTGTTAAGAATTGGATATGATAAGCTTATAAGGCAAGCAAATATGTATTATAAGATACTCTATCTATAAATCTATATGGATATAGATATATAGTATACTTATAAGCTTATTCAAATGTCAAACATGTCTATGGGAAACGCATCTCTGGGTGTTCAGATGAAACGCTTTCTTTAACAGCAATGCAATAACTTTCAAAGTACCTGTAGCACACAATGTAATCTTAATTTTAATGGATGATGAAGTTTCTTTAAACATTAAGTCATGACATTGAGCTGTTACATTAGTTATGTGTACATATTTGTTTCATTACATAAAACAACTTTTGCGTCTTAAACAAGGCTAAATGGTTAACCCTGCTGTAACAAGTGCCAGGTATTCAACATGTAAAACTGTAAAACCTGTAAAACTCAGTAACGCCATCAGGCAGTGTGTATGGCCAGACTCTTATTAGGAATAATGACTGCATAACAATGTTTTAACTAGCCTATTTGCTAGTTTCGGTCAAAATGCTAGTTTCTGTTTAACTACTAGTTATAATATTAATAATAATTATATAACAATAATTATAATTATTATTATTATTAAAGCATAATAAAATAACATAAATGTCATTCAAAGAGTATGTAACAAGCTTTAAGAAACTATATTTTCCATTTAAATGTTTGGTTTGTTAACATTAGTTACCTAAATTAGTTCAAATAAACTAATAATGAACAATACTTCTACAACATTTATTCATCTTAATTTTAATTTCAACATTTACTAACATACTTAAAATTAAAAGCTGCATCTGTTAACACTGGTTTATGTACAATAAACTAAAATGAACAACTGTATTTGTATGAACTAATTTTAACATGGATTAATAAAAGCTGTAAAAATATCTTGTTCAGTGCTAGTTAATGTTAGCTAATACATTAACTAATGTTAATAAATGGAACCTTATTGTAAAGTGTTACCATTGTTTATAAGGTGGTGCTTTAAATACTAAGCTATACCACCCCAGGGCTGTGTTTCCATATATTTTATTGTTTCTGTATAATAAGAAAATTATTATCAAGGCTTATTAAAGAGTCTGGCAATAAATCAATCTTGTTCATATAAATACATGTGAGCTTTACTGAGTCATTCACCAAAGTTAGCAAGGTAACTTCACAGTCTGAAGTGGACAGTGTCACTATTTAACTTTATTTCACAGCATTAGCAGATACACAAACTGTGGAGAACTGACCTTAATCACATTTCTCTTTAGCAAAGACTTAACAAACCCATGTAGCATAGTAATGCAACAGTATTAGCAGCCTATCAGCAGTTAGCACCATGTCAACAGCCAGTTCCTCATATATCTAGAATGCATGAGGTTAAAGCAAAATTACATAGTATATAATAGCATGTTGCGGTGAAAAGAATGTTTAGCGAACTCTGAAGGCTAAGGTGATTACTGATCTTTCTCTGGCTTGTAGATGGACAGGGTTCTGGCTGAGGGGTCTGTGGCATCGATCCATTTGGGCATCCAGTAATATGGTGTCCACTCACAGCGGCCGGGATAGTGCTTCTCAAAGATCTGCCTCATGAAGAAACCTTCTTTGGTTGTGGGGGTGTTGACAGGGAATAGCTTAGCAGCATTCTCTAACTCAGAATCTTTCACCTGATGAAAACATGACAGATATAAAACATAAGATGCAGAAGATTTGGAGAAGTGCATGACCTTATGAGACATCAGTATGCATCAGTTTGTGAGAGCGCCTGTACCTTAGACTCAATGTGCTCTTGCAGGTTTGTGTACCAGGACTTCTTCAAGGAGGTCATGCCATCACTGAAGGCCTCTTTTCTTCTCCAGAGAATCTCATTTGGGAGCAGGTTCGTATCTTTAAAGGCTTCCCTTAGAAGGTGCTTCTCAATTCCATCCTGCTCCGATCAAACAAGTGAGTCAGTATAATAATGGAAACCACTAACATGACATTTCAAATAGCAAACTTAACACATTGTCCAATCCTCTAAGTATACTATATTAAACACATAAATTATGGAAATGTGGTTGTTTGCTTTCATGTTGGTCTTCACTTCAGCAGGTGAAAGTACTGTATTATCCTGTTTTTGTTAAATAGGTGTCAAATAAGTGAACTTACTTTAACTTTCTCAGTATATAAATGGACAAAAAGGGACTATACAAAACAGCATTTTGTATAGTCTTTCTGCATTTTAACTTTTTTTGACAAATTTGACTTTCTTTAATCAGAAGCTTTATAAATGCTTGATCTAGATGTAGCCATAAAGTGCAACAGCCCATACAACTGATGTATAAACAGGAAGGAAATATTGTATAGGAAGAAACCCCACCTTTGGGGCTCTCATCTCTGCAGGCAGCGAGAGGTAGTATGCAGTGAACCTGTGGTCCAGGAATGGCACTCTCAGCTCCAGTCTAAAAAAAAAAGAAAGCTTTAGAATCACGGATGCAGATTAATTCTGTGAGAACACATGTACAGGTGGACATCTTGCGCACTCACCCATGTGCAGCTGTGGTTCTGTCTGCTCTCAGCACGTCAAACAGATAAAGATCTTCTAGCAGACGCACACTTTCCTCAGAACCAGCTTCAGGTGATGGAGCCTACATCAAATTTAGGGTAAAACATATTCAGATGAATTTTTATGGAACCATCAGTCCATTAAAAACTCCTTTTCCAAGCTCTAACTTCCCTGTTTTTGAGTCATTTCTACAATTATTTTTAAACGACTGGTCAGAATGGTATTTTTAGTGGATTTAAGTCAGTTCCACTCAAGTTCACACAGGTGCCATAGCACAGTAACAACTAGGGTGTTGTTAACACTAATGTTTGAATTACTTTTCCTAATTTTTTTACAGCACATATATTGTTTTATGTTAAAAGATCTTTAAAAGAAATACCATTCAGGGTATGATGTTATATTCGACAAACAATGGGTGACCTTTTACCTTCACCCATAATCTCTATGTGTCATTGTTCTTTTTATGTATGACATATAACTTTTTAGATTAATTTTAGGGCAAAAAAATATTAAGTATAATTGTATTTCTGTTTTGAAGCATTAAGAAATATTTTATTACAAAACAAAATGTTATTTGATTGTATAAAAAATGCATATTGTGCTATACATTAATGCAATACATTTGTGGCTTTAGTGTCAATAATACATTTTTTGAGGCCTCTATATAATATGCTTTCTAAATACTTGCAAATTCATGCAGGGGATTAAAACAGACTATTGTATACATACTTGGCAGAATTACTATCATAATACTGTATTATCAACTGGATTGCTTATGAGTCATAAGTAAAATAAGAACACAATAACATGTACCTTATGAAAGTAGATGTATCCTTGTGTCAGCTCATCAGAACCTTCACCTGAGAAAATCACAACGCTGTTTGTCTTCTCACTGATATACTTGGATATCAGGTACATACCTGCAAAGACAATAGTTGCTTAATATATCACTTATTGCTAAGCACTGCTGCCATCTAGTGGCTAAGAGATTAGACTGCATATTCAGTGTAGAAATGCGTTTAAGAAATTGAGATTTACTTTCAACATGAAATTGTCAGGTGCCTATTTTTGCGCATTAGTCACTTTTAACTTTTCAGCCACTTTCCAGCTAATGCTAAGGCTTGCTAAGCACCTGTACCTACTGTTCAAACTCAGACACACTGTTGTGCAACAGTCATGAACAATACTGTGTTGTATGCTAAGAAGTGTGCTATGCATATACATAGCATCTTATAAATAGCTATACATAGCAACTTAGCTGGTGGATGATAAAGTCCACAAGAAGGTACACAAGCCATGTTTAGGGACAGGAATATTAAACAAACTTGGAGAAGAACTCTTTTGATTTGGGCCAACAAGCAATCAGCCTACAATAATCTTGAACCGCTCATAACACCACGACAAACATTCATAACACAACAAGTGCATTTTCTACAGAAAATATTAAGAAAGTTGATTTTGTTAAATAACTGCTAGACATGCTGTCATGTCAATTAGCCACTTAATTGAACTAAATGAAATTTGGGAAGGACAGAGGACAAACTCTCTTTATTATTCAGATGAAGGGCAGGAACACACGAACACCACTTGGCAACACACTATGAGAAAGTGACTCATGAAATTTGGATGGGAGTGATTTTGTTTAGTCCCACGCAAAACCTTTTGTATTTTTGACTATTTGTCCAGGCAGTATAATGCTGATGACACATTTTTTTAAGCCTTTAGACAACTATTATCCCTAATCCAAAGAAAATGAGTATAATGGAAGAATGCTAAGTAACTAACCCCACTGCTTGAGGCCAGTGGGCAGATTGAAAGAAAAAATGTGATTAATGTGTAATGTGATTTTGTTATTGAAACACTGAAAATGGCAAAATAACAGTTTACTCCAAAATGAAAACTCTGTCATCAGCTATCCAACCTCACATTGTTTCAAACCTTTTGTCCTCACATAAATAACAAAGATTTTTGAAGAATGTGCTGTCTCCTATACAATTGAATTATATGGTAAGCAGGGGTTTACCATATAATTCAATCCCCGAAAATGACCAAAAAAACACAGAAGCAGCCCATACAACTTATGCATTGTATTCTAAATCATCTGATGTCATACAATAGCTTTGTGAAGGTCACATTTAAAAATGAATATGTATAATGCTAAATGATAAAAAACATAATTACTCTAAATTAAACTTACTCTAATTTAAACATCACTCATTTTTGCACTCACCAACAGAGGCACGCACAGTGGTGATGTCATAACTTTCCAACTGAATGATAACTTTTTCTAGAACTTCGATACCCTCCTCAGGAGAGAAGCTCACCACATGGTGCTCACTGCCTATGTGAGTCGCAACCTGGGGCACAAAACTAGTTAATTTCCCACTGATCTGCACTCACAGTACACATTCTATCTATTTAGACATAAAACGTTCAACGTGATAAAATGTAATTTGCCTTGCGAGCAGCTACTACATCTGGGCTGTCTTCAGTGCCAATAGAAAAGGTCTGAATGGTGTCCGGAAGATTTTCTTCTTTTGCCAGTTTCACCAGCATTGCAGCAACCAGACTAGAATCAAGACCACCTAGAATATAAGCATCATAAATAGATTGTGGATAAGTCAGTATTCTAAACCAAGCTTCTAAATCAAATCAATTAATAAGTCAATATACACATCAGGCACCTGAGAGGAGGCAGCCGATCCTTCTTTGAGCCATCAATCGTTTCTTTACAGCATTTTTAAACAGGATCTTAATGTTGTTCTTGACAGTGTCCAATTCAAAGCCTAAAACAAATGAACGAGCAAACAAAACATATTATATCTGCAATTAGGCCTCTCTGTTACCATCTGTGTCTGAAACATAAACATGAAAGTTACTTGTGGAGTTATTTTCCGAACATGGATGACAAGTTAAAATTCAACTGTTAAAAATTCAAAAAGCAGCTGTTGTAAGAACAAGCTACAAACACTCCACTCCAGCACTTACAGATGCGATATAATAAAGCCAAGTCCTTTTCGTTTACATTCTTGGCTCAAATTTTAAATCATTATTAAAATCTTTACACTGAAACCACAGTAAGATAGGGAGGCCATTTTAAACACTAATCTATTATGTACCTGCTCAATAACTGTTTTTTGTACATTTTAACCAAAAACAGTTATTTGTTGCATCTTTAAATAAATATGATCTTCAATTGCTGCCACTTTTAACTACTTTTACTCCTGAAAAATGAAACATAAAAATGAAATTAAAGTGTTTTATCTATATTAAAACATTTATCAAATGTCCTGAAATAAAGATTTGATTGGCTTATCTGTGATGGTGTGGATTTGTGATATTGTGTTTGATGGTAATTATGTGTGAATTTTTTTTCTTACCTTTTTTACCTTTGGACTTTCTAACACAACAAACAAGTTAGGTACACAAATAAATTTAACAAACAAGAATACAAAAAATGAAATAAATACAAACTAATAATTATTTAATAATTGTTAGAATTCTGCAGTAACAACCAGTTTTTATGAGTTTCCATAATTAAGAAAACACTGATGTATCAGGTAACAGTCAACCAACTCTGCATTACAATAGTATTACATGTTTACCTGTGCCAAGTTTCTCCATTCTGTCATGTGTGGTGTGTTTGGGTTCGTCTGTGCAGTTGTGGAAACGACGCATCTGCACAGACTTCACTTTTCCTGTAGGCTTCAAGTCAAATGCCTCATAGTGTCCTGGGGGGAAGGGGCTGATCTTCACTGGAGTGGACATGTTGTGCTTAATATCTATCAAACCTGTTTTGATTACATTCAGATTTTCACAATGTTAGAATCCTGTTCAGACTTGACTGGAGCATCAGGTGAGCAAACTACAGCTGATGTTTTAAGCAAATAACTGATTATACCTTTGGCCTCAGAACAGACAGCTAGAAATCCATTATCGGTAATTAGCTTGAACAAAGGTCTCACGCCGTAGGTATCTCTGCCCAGGAAAACCTTTCTGTTAGCAGTGTCCAGTAAGATAAAGGCAAATACACCATCTAGCAGAGAGGCCATCCTCTCAATCCCAAAGCGATCATACAGGTGCAGAAGGACCTCTCCATCAACTTTGGTCTGATGCTCAAACTCAAAGTGGTTCCTCAGCTAAAGAGACAAAGATCAGTCAATGGATGACATTGTTAAATCATTTTATTTTTGACAAACCAACAAAAGATGCAAAACACATTTTAAAAGTGTAATAAAAACTTCTTAAAACATTATGACACGGCACATAATGAAAATTATATATAAGGTACAAATTACTGGATTTTTTTTTAAATAATGGAACAAATAAAACTATAAGAAACTGAAACGGGTCACAAAAGTTTAGCTGCCTACCAGGACATGGTTGTAGATTTCACCGTTGTAACACAACCACAGGTATGGAAACTTCTTGACCCGTAGAGGCTGCATCCCATACAGCTTGTCCACAATGGCCAGGCGGTGAAATCCAAAGCAGCAGTTGGTAAAACCGTCAACATTCTCGAAGCGAAAAGCATCTGGGCCGCGATGGGAAACCTTCATGGAAGTAGTGCACTGAACCGCCAGGCATTCATCACTGCCAAACAACGCCCATATACCACACATTCTTCTGCTATAGGTGAAGAAGAAACTTAAGTGAAGAAAACAGAAGACAGCAAAAGTATGTTACATCATGTCATTTGACTGTTAAGTTTAGACAAACAATGCAAGAGTTTACTGTTGCCAGGATTTACAAACTAAAATGCATGCATGATATATTGACACAAAGTTAGGTACAGGATAGTACTAATTACACTCCTTAAAGCACCTTGGAGTAACATGAAAACATTACGGTACATTAATATGCGGTAGTAAATGATTACAATAATCATGTACTGTACTATTATAAATACTGTGGTAATTCCGGCGTACAAGAACACAATTGGTACTATAATGGAAAAGGAATATGTATATGACTTGCAATGTAAAGGTTTGACCTCTTTTTCAAAATGCCACATATACAACTGAGGACTGCAGTTAGTACAAATTTTATAAACATGCAATAAAGAAGCATGCAATAGCATGCATGCTTACTATTAACATTAGATGCATCTAGCCTGTATCTGACTGGTAAAACTGGTCCACCCTCATAACTGTCTTTTACGGAAAACTGTCTTTGTTAAACATAAGGTTACTTTTACTTCTAAACAGAAAGTAACTTTTAAAGCTTTGATGTAATGCCAGCATGGCTTAGAGGGATATATTCAAGCAATTCATTAACACTAAATAAAACTTTTAAAGCTGTAACGTCTACGCGGATATAATCTGCTAGAAAGGTGGTACACGAGGCAACGCTGTATTATGCCACCCAAATATGATGTGAATCGCTGGAGAGAACAAGCAGTAAAAAACATGATCAAAAAACGTAAGAATTCAAAAGCTATAACTGGTACTACCTTTAAAAGACGGTTGTTCTGGTCTCTGTTGGTTAAGTTGGGTGCAGCGTCTGTTGTACTTGATCTGGCTGATGAAACACTGGTGCGTTGTTTCTATACTCTCTTTCTGTCATCATTCATGGGGATGCGAGAAACGTAAAGGAGGCGGAGTCAACAGACCGGCAGCCACTACCGGTTGGTCTAAAACAGACACCCCTCGCTGCAGCCTGTAGCTCTGGGACTTCATGAATATCGATGTCATGCACGTGACAGAGCGCATGCGCTTTAACGTGCGTCAGGCGTTCGTTACTGCTTGGTCTGTTCAGTGTTAACACAAGTCTATCTTTAGTGCATTAGCTTACGTATAATATTCTTTACTGTCTTTATACGCTATATGCAATTTTGCTGCTATTATTTAAGCGTAAAACAATCATGCCAAAACAGTTTGAAATTGAATATATACAGTACATTTTAAGCCTATGCATTCCATATTACGCTGACTACCTTAAAACAAAAACTGTTTACTTTATTACTTTACTTTACAACTATTATTACTTTACTTTATAACTGAAATACTTTATTTTAAAACCAATAAACCATATAAAACCATATAAAACACAAAACAGATCAAATATTTATAAAACACATACTTGCAACATTTAATGCAATGCATGCAACATTAATTGCGATACATTTATGAAATTAGGACTTTGTGTTCTGTTGTTTTAAGGATTTAATTTAAGGGATTTTAAAAGACCCACAGAAACCTTGTCATTTCAAATTCAGACACGTATCATAAAACTAGTAAACAACATAAATATACTCATTCACGAAGCCATCCCCGTTTAACAAGTGCAATATATTACCAGTCATAGCACATGCGCTTAATTAAACCAGACCTGGCGCATGCGCGACCTAATGTCACGTATAACTTTAAAACGTGTTTGAATTTGAAATGACAAGGTTTCTGTGTACTTGATCTGGCTGATGAAACACTGGTGCGTTGTTTCTTGCACCTATACATGCATGACGTTGAGATGCATGACATCACCGCGCTACAGTCTGCAGCGGGGACTACTTGCGAGAATAGAGAAGTTACCATGACATTAAAAGTGTAAACGAAAGTGCGTGGAGCGTAGGGTGACCATACGTCCTCTTTTACCCGGACATGTCCTCCTTTTTGGCTATAAAATTATGTCCGGGGGGATTTTGTAAAATATCATAAAATGTCCGGATTTTTTACCTCATTTCACTGACCGTCATTAATTCAACACTTTAAATGCAGCCACTGCCACCGGCATTATTCTGAGGTACCTGTCTGATGACGTGAAAGACCCAATTGTCAAAACAAAAACGAGGAGCTGCGCTGCAAGAGCTGTGTGTCACTAACATGC
>JAZGTJ010008327.1:186-21189 GCA_036877575.1 Botia almorhae
GAAAAAATGTGTTTTTAGTCTAGATTTGAACTGGGAGACTGTGCTTGAGCCCCGAACAGTGTTGGGAAGGCTATTCCAGAGTTTAGGTGCTGTGTATGAGAATATTAGACTTTGTTTTAACTAGCTAATCTCATAACATGTAACAGAAGCATTCATAATGCGTCTCATCCAGGCCGAACTGTTACAGTCTGAGTCTGAGAGAAGTTGGCAAATAAATTGCCTCAAGTTGAAGCCAGGCCGATTATTTTATGTCTATTAGAACTGCGGACAATCCCGGTTACCTAAACCGTGGAGCAGATATGCTCCTGAGGGATGGGGATTGAAGGGGATTGGAGGCTCCATCCCAGTTCAGTTCAGTCCAGCAGATCAGGGATTGGTTTGGGAGGTTAGAAGTGGATCTTTTTGAAACAAGCAAGAACACGCACTGCCCACTGTTTTATACTCTGATGCACTCCCTTCCTCCTGTTGGTGGGAGGACGGTTTGACATTGTGCTGGCTGGAAGCCAGCCTGGATGCCTTCACTCTGATAAAGATCTTGCCATTAGATTAGAAAGAAGAGGGCATCAGATTTTTCGGAAGCCCCGAAATCACCAAACTAGCCTTGGTTCCCCGACCTGTTGAAACTTTTGGTGGCAACCCTGTGGCCGATCTCCCTAAGGAATCTGGCATCCAAATTCGCTCAGTTTTAGCAAAGATGAACACTTTGTCACGCTGTGTGCTTGACATGCTCATGGAGACATCCCTGGCTTCTGCTAAGTGCATAGGCAAGATTTACAAGAGCTCGCTGTCAGTGCTAATTGCATGCTTTTGCATGCCAAAATTCAATTCAATTCAATTTTATTTATATAGTGCTTTTTACAATGTTACATTGCTTCAAAGCAGCTTTACATAAAAAACAAAGAATGGTAATAAAACAGAACAAATGTCTGACATGTTAATGGTATTATTGCAAATAATATGTGTGGGATAAGACTAATACTATAGTAGGCCTATAGTATGTTTACAAACAAAGAGCTGACTGAACGGATAAAGCCACAAAAGTGTTGAGCAAAATACATGCATTCCATCTTACATAAATTATAAATATTAAGCAAAATACATGCATTTCAGCTTACATAAGGAAGGTATATAATAGGCTACATCATGAGACAGTGCTATAAGGGATATGCAATAGTACCATGAACTACACAACATGCAAAAGCAGCATACATACAAACATAAAACATATACAGTAAAATATTGGGCGTTTATATTTTACAAAACCCTAGTCTAAACCGGGAGATGTGCCTAAATCACTATTGACACTGTTTAGAGCACAGGTTATTACTTTCCCTGCTTTTCTTTTTAAACCGTCAGCCTCTCAGGATGCTGAAGATAAGCATGTGCTGGGCCCTGTTAGGGCTTTGCGAGATTATGTTGATTGCTCTGCTTATTTTTGGCGGTCAAAATATTTTTGAACAGCTATTTTTGTGCTACAGTGGCTATGTCTAGGCAGAGACTTTCTCACTGGGTCACAGAGGCTATTGCCTTGACATACTTGAGTCAGGGTCAAGAATGTCCAATTAATATCAAAGCCCATTTGGTGAGAGCTATCGCTTTCTCGTGGGCTTGGTGTAAAGAGACTTCTATTCAAGACTTATGTTATCTTTGTAGAAAACATTTTACCACAGAAAAAGTGCCTTCGAGTGCTTTCAGTGAGTGCTGACCCCACTTCCACCTCTAGTGTTTAGTGATGCTTTCTGTGTTCAGCTTTGTCATATAATGGAGCAGCAGCAATTTGCTCTCTATCGGCTTCTGCCATATTAATACAAAGGTTGTTACCCTGGTGAGCTGTGGACACTGCTTGACTGATCCCTAGTTGCAAAGGGACAAAAGTCCTCTCCCCCCCGGTTAAGTCATTCAGTGCTGATTGAGGTGTCAGCTGTTCATTTTTCATTCATGTGACACTACCACTGCATTATTGTGTTGTATTTGAGCCTGGCAAAGCCATGCCCCTTAATGTCTTTTATTACATGTCCTATTTCTTGCTGCCCTGTGCTGATTCTTATAAGTTGAGAGATCTTTTGTTGCTCTGCTATTGGTTGGTAATTAAACCGTTACCACCCCCCTCAGCAGCGTAGGTCCTTTGCTCTGTGGCCAAACTGATCTTCATTGCTCTCACAATATGACATTATACAATTCCCCATAGCATCAGCAATTGACTTAATGTCGAGTGAACCACTCTCAAAAGGGAAACTTACTATCGAAACCTTGATTCCCTAAAAGACAGGAATTAAATTCTGCATAAGCTGGCACATTCACCACTCAGATCAGCTGTTCAGTCTAAAGATTGATGGTTGATGTAATGTTATCATGCAGTGCATTATATACTTGTCAGTATACCCTGTCAGTATTTGTATGCGTTGCATAATTGGATGACATTGGCCAGGTTATTTCACTGGCGTGCTATGAAAATGTATGAAAACTGTACTGACATCTGGACCTGTGGCTTGTTTCGTTGAATATGTAGTAGTTTCACAAGTTTTACTACAGTTGTGTATGTTACGGAGGAGGTCGCCGCTCCTCCTCCTTCTGGCCGCCAGAGGGAGCCCTCGCCAGAATCCTAGTTTCTGTTTTGAACTACATTTCCCATCAGCCCCCATACCTAGGTCAGACAACTTCCTGTTTGGCACCTGTTTCTAGTCAGCCGCTCTATAAAGCCCAGGATCATTGACCACTCTGTGCGATGTCTTGTATTGCCATGAGTTACAATTCAGAGCGTTTTCCTGGACTGCTTTCCCTTTGCCGTTTGGATGGTTTATTGTTTTTGACTTTAAACAACTGTTTTATCGTAAACAGACTTTACAATAAGTGCGGTACCGGCACACCTCCCAATCTGACGGGAAGTGTGGGAGAAAGTGAATTTGGTGGAGAGGGCTGCATGTGTAGCAGTGTCTTCAGGTCTTATCCAGGTCTCGGTTAGAGCCAAGAGATTAAGGTTAGAGTGAGTAGCTATGGATGTAATGAAGTCTGCTTTGTTAACAGCAGATTGACAATTCCAGGGATAAGTAGACACATAATATAAGTGCAAGAGATACAAAAGAAGTAAAATAAAGAACACAGTACTCAAGTGCTTTGTCGGTGTTTTTGCTCGGTGGAGTCGCGCAGGTAGAGTCGCTGGTCTTTACACTCATCGGTCTTCACACAAGGAGGGATGCCGCGACCGCTGCCACGGTGAACTGAATGTTTATATGCGGAACTGAATGAAGCTTGACCAAACGCGACTTACACACGAGCAATTATTATAAGCAAGGTAAAACTAAATACACTTCCTACCACTGCACTATAAACAACTAAAGACAAGTCTAAAATGTACTTACACGCTGCTGTTGGTCTCGTTGCTAAAGTGCTTCTCCGGGATCCGTGGTTTCACATACATCCACACAAAAAGTAAAGTGGATAACAACTATTCAGAAAGGCTAAGAGACTTGTTGTTAATGCAAGTTGTTAATGGATGAGAAAATTACCTTCTTGATCTCAGATTCTCTCGTTTAGCTCGATCTTACCCTTGCTGAGGATCTCCAAAGCTTTCGTGAGGGTTTTGTTGGATTCCATCAGATTGTGCTTATTACTTTGGGAGAATTTTTAATGTCATTCAAGGTGATTTGATAGCAAGAGTTCAGACACTCCAGGCAGGACTTGTCAGTTTTACATTTTCTCCCAGTGCAGATGTCACACACCACAGCGAGCTGTTGTTTTCAATGCGCTAAAAGGCGTTGCTTGGACTGCTCTCTCAGGCTGGGGTGGTAAAGGGCACAGAGTGAGCTGTGGGGTAGTGTGTTTGGCATGCTAGATAGATAAACAGATTTCTGAACTTTGTAGTACAAAAGGAAAGAACATTTTATGTACTTGTTCATGTACATGAACAATTGCACTGTACACACCATAAACTGCATACTGTATGCTACGATTCTGGCTTAGAAAAGATTTAATTACCGACAGTCACCCTGTCAAAAGACTATTTAAGTAAAAGCAGGTGGAACACATCTCTGGTGACAGATAAAAATATGTTTATTGACATATCCATCAGTGCACCCTCCAATGCAATTTAATTTGCAATTTATCAAAGACAAGCAGATCACAGCTCCAGTGCTTCCTTTACTGAACACATACATAAAACCATGTTGGATAATTGAGGAGGTATTCATGATCTTATTTCATTTAGTTATGTACACTGAAGGAGATGATTTTGGGGAAAAATAAAGATGTTTCTGTTTTTTATACATTACCATAGAAAATAAGAAATTCTGCGTTCATGTAGAATCTTAGTGATGAACTTTGGTTGACAATGTTTAACACATGCAACACAATGGATCGCTCCGATTCAAAGCATTTAGCTTCTGATTAAAATTACAATGTGCTTAATATTTTCCTTTCATGTTTTCTTAGGATGATAATGGTTAAGATGTGTCTTGTTGTGGAGAGAAACACAAACAGATGGCAGTAAAATCGCTATCCAAAAGGCACTAGGTGAGCCAAATGCTACACCTGTTTAGTCTTCTACAAATAACTTACAATTCAAACAGTGCAGTTTTACATTTGTTAACTTAATGTTTTCCTTTTTGAACCATTTTTCTATGAATCAAATGAAAGGCAATACACGAAAATTTACGAAAAAAGATAAACAAAACATGTTACAGTAACATTGTACCCAATAAACACAAAAAACTTCAATGGTTTCTGACAATTTTTATCTCCTGGTGCCATAATGATGGTATTCCTATGGCCTGGAGCTTTTAGAAAACCAACAATAACAAATATGATTATATTATGCATAGACTGTAATAATTTTGCATGCTCCAACACCTCAAAATCTAACTCTCAGTACCCAGTACTTCACCCTAATCCTACTACTCTTCCATTTATACTTTTAGGGACAGAATAAGGCAACCATCAAAAGAGTACATCAAAAGAAGGCATCAAAGTCGATATAGATGGAATAGTTCCGAACTTTAATCAGAACATTGGTCCCAAGGATCCCTAATGGTTAATTTCCAAAAATGCACCAGGTTACCATGATATCAAGCTATAGTCCCAATCCCAGAGGCTGAAGAGTCCAAACAGAAAACATATAGTTTTAATTCCCAAGCTGTGAACAGGTGTCAAGTTTTCCTCTGGAAAGACAGTCGCAGTGTGGAACAGATGGAAATGAAATTATGAAATCCCAGTGTTGGGGGGGGAAGGACACTGATGCCTAAATGTCCATGATGCCTTGTGATGGACAGATCCTGAATTTCAGCACCAATTACTGTCTGTATTTCATTTCAGTTGTGTATGAAAATGTAACTAACGTTTTTTTTACCTTTATTTTTGATTGTTAGTTTTTTTGGAGATTTTGCAGAGGAAAGTACAAAGTTCCAATTCAGTCCAAAAATTCAGATGGTTAGCTGTATGAAGCAGAAGAGAGATTGTTTTTGTTAAGAACTTTGAATTTGTATCATTTTAACTACAGACTGTTAAAAAGATCTTTTAACAGGTCTTTAAGACCTGTAAAAGACCTAAAATTTTATAAAAATTATTCAAATTTCAACACACATCTTGAAGTGTTGTGCTCAACACCAATTGACCAGTAGGAACATTTAGGTCTAGAGAAGCAGTTGTTGTTAGCATGTGCTGGATGTTGTCTGTCATTTAAGTGCCATTAAAATTTTATTTTTTGCATTGTGACATTATTATGCTCAGTTGTCATGAAAATGCAAAAATCCTAATTGTCCTAAAAATGTGCTTTGGCTTCTGTTAAAAACAAAACCAAAGCAAAATAAAATTTATTTTGCACTTTTGAGGTGAAATATGACCCAGGAATGTGTGACAGCTTTCATAACATTCATACAAGAAAAAAAATATGTATATGTTTAAATGTTCATTCGTTATAACGGGCATGTAAGCTACAATGCAATAAAAAAAATCTCGCTCTCTTCTTTTACTGTACATAGGGTTTTGGTGCATGTGATTTCGGATTATGTGGTATCGTACTCTTGTAGTTACCTTAGCATGCTTGTGTTCTTGGGGTTCCTGCGGAAGGACTGATTGGCTACGGAGCGAGTGGACATTGTGCGTGGGGAAGCCCTCGAGAAGGTAGAAGGAGGAGTTTTGGGGATCTTTTTGCCGAGATGACCAATCCATTTCTTCTGCTCTTCTTGGGACAAGGCCAGAAGTAGCATGTCTCTGGCTGACGTCACATCGTAATTAACTTAGGGATGAGAACACAACCAATATATTTATTTATTTAATGATAGATACATGCATGCTTTGCCATAAATGTAATGAAATGTATAATCATCTGTGTGAACAAGAACTGTTCCAAACTAGTGGGTAACTGATATAAAGGTTTTGTCAAAGAATCGGCATCAATAACTGCTTTCTGGAACTGTTGGTTATGGTACTGTTTCATCCATTGAAGGAGTGCTATTAAGGCTCAGTTGTCATTATACAGTAAGAGAGCGGCCTCTAGAGAGGTAATGTATTTGCTTTGTAAGTAGATAAGAGAGAATCTTGTTTCTAAAAGAGTTACTACGTTCTGATTCAGTACTAGTTTTAACTATTAGTTCATTAACTGGTTAGATTGTTTAAAAAGTCTGCCAGAGCTGATGCAGTAACCCCCATTACTAAGTAACTAAGCAAATTACTTGAATCAAAAATTATTGGGTGTCGTGTGTGAACTGTTTCAATGCAGTGTCCCTATAAGTATTACCCAACCTATAAGACAGTTAAAAATGTGTGAATTTTACCGCATTGAATAAAATATCAAACCAATCTGAATCCAAATGCATATGACCACTATTCAAAAGACACAAGAAAACCAATGAGAAGTTAATGACATGTTGGGTGTACTCATTCATACAGATATATTTATATTTAAATGCGACTTATCAATCGCTAAATACTCAAAACATCATTTTCTCTGACAAACGTTGTTTTACTTCAGAAGACATATATTAACCCAGTGGTGTTATTTGGATTACATTTATGATAAATGGATGTGCGTTTTGGAGCTTTAAACCATAATAATCAATGCCATTATAAAGCCGGGATATTATTTAACATCTTTTCATTCTGTGGTGGTGTTGTCCTTTTAATCGGACAATTTAACAACAGATTTATCTGTTTTATGTGTGGTTTCACATAGATTTACTTTAATATCATTTCTGATTTGATCAATCTTCAGGAAACTTTTAATATAATGAAGAAAGAACAACCACCTGCTGGTATCTCACCTTTGCAAGGAGCAATGACATCCTCTTTCTTGTCCAGATGGTCTTTGTGGCACTTGACGTGGCAACGGCGACATTCCAGGGCTGGGGGAGGTTTGAACATATGCCACAGTGGTTTGGAACAAGCCTCACAGGTAGACGGAAAATGGTAGAGGGTGGGAATGAACTCATGACCTTTGTGGACCAAGCAGTTTGACTTATCCCCCTGAAGAACACTCTCCATGTCTGCTTCCTTCCTGCACTCACCTTCATTGGCATAAAGGATCTAAAGAGCAAAAACATATTGCTGATAGATGTACATTCATATAATGCAAGACAATGAGTTTTTGGAGTTTCACTTTTAAATATGTATGATTAGTTTTCTTCTACATTTTTAGATTCTGAGTAAATCCCTTTAATTGATTTTGATAAAGAAACTGCACTGTAATAGAGCAGCTGAAAACAAGTGAACTGACAGCAGTATATGAAAGGGTTCATAACCCAAAACAGCATCACTAAAAATAACTTACCTGGAATATTCTGGGAATTTCATCAGTCTCTGCTCGATACACATCACCTTGTGTGACAGGACGTACATGAAACAGTTTGCTGTTTTGAAAAAATAAAAAAATAAAAATAACTTTTACGTTTTAATTACGTTTTAAAAATAAAAAACATTAAATGAAAGTCAGAAATGGGTAGGCACGTATATGTATAATACTTACTCAATATCTAGTACCATAGAAGGGTTGGACTGCTCCTTATCTTGCTCATCATTGTAAAACAGAATTTTCTTACTGCTTACCACAACATACTGAAGGGAGGTAAAATAAACGATTTAAAAATATTTTTAAATAAATCTATTCTATCTACAGTGCCTTATTAATAAGCCTGTATCAAGTCTTACCTGCTTCTTCCAGCCATATCGTTTTATATTAGCCCTTTTAGGTATTGAGAGCCAACCTTCAAGTCTCGATTCTGAAGAAAAATGAAAATAGATACTAAGATTGTGTCACAATGCATAAAAATAAAAAGAACATACGAGCATAAACCAGTTACACTTTAAAACTACTGCCTGACATCACAGCTTCATACAGTAGATGTAATGCTGCTGCTTTGACTTTGAAGTCAACATGAAATAAATTCACAACACATTTTATTTCCATGTTACCTGTATTTTCATATTAAAACAACTAGCATTTCCCAAAAGGGAAACAAATGTAGTGCAGGACTGTGTCAGTACGGTTTTGTTGCTGAGAGACAAGACTAGAGGTATGGCACCTCAAAGCTTTTTTTGCTATTTGGCAATTTGTTAATGCCAATCAATAGACTGCAATCTAGATGACATCAGCTACAAAGGAAAAATTTTCAGAGACGAAGCAACTTGTTACAAGTTGACTAGTTTTAGAATCATCCTACTTGGAAACGTAGCTTTGATTTCTATGCCTTGTTGGCTTTCTCAGGCACAAATTTTAAGTCACTTTGAATAAAAGTAAATACAAATTATGTTTACAGTTTGTTTTCTTTGCTTTTTCCTTTATTGGGAAATGTCATAACTGTTGAAAAGTGAGGTTAAAATGTGACTGGTTTGAGACTTTCACACAGTGATCACGTGAAACTGAAATGTTTAAAAAAACATGCATGAACTAAGTGAGCAGCTCTTTAATCTCATTCATTCATTCTGTGCCGAGCTGAATACATAAACCAAACATACATGCTCTTATTAGAGACTGACTCTCTCATGGATTTCAACATGCTTCCATGTTATTGTTCTTGGTATTGTTGGGATTGTGCAATACTGCTATTATCCATCTGAAAAGATCAAGCCATGATGTATCGATTTTGCATTGGTCATGTCATGTGTTGGGAATCAGAGATCACCAAACACTCTTCATTTTAAGGCCTTCTGGTCCACACTGTTCTCTCCCACAAAGACATGGCACATAAAAATCATCAACAAAGACCTGAGGAGATTGCACTTATTTTAACACCAGTGTAAAAACAATGTGCAGGAAAATAAATGGACACTTTCGCTATAACACTGCAGTACACTAAACGTTTTTATCTACATTTATCAGCATTATTATTAAGCATGTTAGGAACATTTCATAATGAACAATATCTTTTGAACAATATTCTAACAATATCTTTTCTCTGCTACTAGGTAGGTATTTGAGGCTGCATTTACACTGGCACAAAGAAATCGGATTTGTTACTTACATCTGACACAGATCGGAATTTGTTGCATGTGTAAACAAACGAGATCCGATTTTTTTCATATCCGATCTGGGCCAATTTCAAATGTGGATTTAAATTGGATACATATCAGATATCCAGACATCTGACCTGCATCTAAACACAGATAACCAATACACCTTGGCTATAACGTCACTGCTCCACGATCGATTGCGCTGAACATCATTATTTCGCACATGTACTGAATGTGGCTGCAAAAATCGAATAAGGACTTCGAATCGAATGAGCATTAAGACTTGCAGTGTAAACGCAGCCTTGGCTTAATTGATAATATATTTATTTTCAAAAAAGTATTGTCTGGACTTTTACTAGGATGGAAACATAGGGACAAGACCTCTTAGAACTATTTGAATACCCTTGCACTAGTGACTGACTGAGCCAGTGATAATGTTGGCAATGCAAGTAAAAATTTTGAACCACCTGCTTGACAGGGTCAGTAAAAAAAAATTCTTAGCACTGAGCCCTACTCGAGTTGTTTTCATTTTAATTCAGCAAGTGGCATGTATGTGAGGTTGCGTGATTGTTGGGTGGCGAGGTTATCGGGGTAGTTTAAATTAGTAGTTGGAGCCTTTGTGTAAATTGTTTAATGGTGCACATGCTTGCCATTTCATTTAGTCATAATACACATTGGTAGTCTATTATTATTATAGCCTATTGATTTAATTTTGTATAGTGATTGGTCTTATGTCATAAGACAAAAATAATATAAAGGTTTAGCTTGTACATCCAGTTATAAGACTTTTTAAAATTAGATATTGTAAAAAAACCTCAATCTCAAACACACACACACACCAGAGTTTATCTTGCGTTAAACACATCTGATAGATGCTCAGAGTTGGGGTTAGTAGCAAAAGGTTTGATTAAGAATATTTTTCACTAATTCCCACCACAACACAGCACTAAATAAATCTAAAATGAATGTAATATTGTTGTTTGCATTGATATACACTGTATTGATATACAGAAGCAGCTTTCTGAGGCATCACTAAAACAAGTTTAAACAAAGAAAAACAAGCAAGGAGACCAAACTGGGTATAAAGAAAAGGCCACCCATGAGCGCAATCCAGGCATGATGGGACTGCAACCTCCAAGTTACTCACAGACGAAATAGAAGATACAGAGATAAGGAGAGCAAGAAGAACCGACTAGACATGAGAGGAACAACAGATGAGAGAAGACTTTAAACAGACAATAGCAGTGTAGCTGAAATGACACCATTCTGTTATGGCGATACATTCATGGCATTAGAGCCCTTTGTGTCTTCATTAAGATGAGAAATCTCATCTATATAATTTTTTATAATATAATATTATAATGTAAGTATATAATTATAATGTAAGATTAATAAATACAATTAATAATAATTATAGTTGCTATTGTATTGTATTGTTATAAAATATAATAATATTAATAATATACTAACAATATAACACCTACGCATGTGAAAGTATATTATCAAAATACAGAGTCATTGTTAATTGTTTATATACTAGGGCTGTCAATTTAATGCATTAATTCAGTGTTGTTAATTACAATTTTTTTTTTTAAATGATAGTAATTAATCATACTCACTGAGCTGTACATACAATTCCAGATAAGCTTCTCTTGCAAGCACAGCAGTGCCAATGAACAACACAGAAATTGTATAAAATAAAAGTACTTTTTGCAGTGTTTTGCTAATAAATACATTGGTCTACAACAATGTGTATAAATTCTGTTTATTTGGGGGTTTCCTCAGCAAATGTGTGTGTGCGATTATTTTGATTAATAAGTACATCATGTAATGTATTTAAAAGTTTTAATCAATTTACAGCCCTATTTTAACTTGCGTTAACTGAGCAGCTTTCTACTTTTGAGGTGTACATCAATGAGCATGTTTTAAACTTTTCAATGTGAAAATAATTTTGTCATTTCTACATCATGCAGCATGGCTAAATTATACAGAACAACAAAAGGTACAATATCTCATATGTGATGTTTAAACAGATCAGAGAATCTGTAACAAAAGCATTCATAATGTGTCATACAGGTTACCCTTACCTGCGATGTTACTGTCAGTCTCATCTGTCTGTAGGCTGGTGACGCTGGAGTTGTCCATGCGCATCTGCAAGTCATTCAGTTTCTCTCTAAGCTGCTCAATGTCGCTTTCCTTACTGTCCAGTTGCATCTGAAGCTCATTGCGATATGTGCATTCCTCTGCCAGTTGCTGTGAATACAGGTGATGTTGTTACCCAAAGCAAATTACTAAACGTTTAAAGATGCAAAACCTTTTTATAGCATAAGTGCTATAAAAGAACATGAATTGTTCTTGTAATATTTCAATACAAGACATATGGGAATATCTTAAAATATCAAGCATCTGATTAGTATTGGCCAATCATGGTGTTCAAACTGATTTTGACTACTATTTTCAACTTTACATCACTCTACCTCCATATTGTGACAACTATTTAGTTATACTGTAGCACCCCACATAACCAAAATTAAGTTTCATTAGCTTTATTAAAGTTTCTTTTTGCAATCTTTTTTTTTGCTTTTTGTTTTTGCGAGAAAAAATATTTGAAGTCTTATCCTGCACTACACAGATTTTCATTAAAATCAAAGACTACAATGAGAAGGATGTATGCAAACATTAGGGAAACAAATAATTTTGAGTCATATTTGATGTGAATGTTTAGGGTGCACAGAAAAGTGTGGTTAATACAAGTTGTTTAGTCACATTAGACTTAGCCTAGCACCGAACATCTAGCACCGAACATCTAGCACCGAACATCTAGCACCGAACATCTAGCACCGAACATCTAGCACCGAACATCTAGCACCCAACATCTAGCACCCAACATCTAGCACCCAACATCTAGCACCCAACATCTAGCACCCAACATCTAGCACCCAACATCTAGCACCCAACATCTAGCACCCAACATCTAGCACCGACCATCTTGTTTATAAGACTTACTGCCTGCATCTCGCTGAGCTCCTTCTGGTACTTGATGGCCATATGATTAAATTTCTCCTTCTCCTGGTTCAGCTCAAGCTGCAGTTTACGATTCTCCTTCTCTTTCTTGCGCAAGTCAGTCGTGCTGTCTCTCTTTTTCTGACCCAGCTTAATGTCCTTACGGTTCATGATCTCAGCCAGCTTATTTACCGCCTGCAGTTACACATGAAGTTGGGGTGAAAAAACATCACACAAAACTTTTCCAATAATGCTATTTTGCCCATTTAAAGTACATATACATATGATGATTAATACATTAACAGGTCTGATGATTGCTCTCTGGTCATACCTGGGTCTTCAGAGTTCTTTCTATGTTAAGAGCCTTCTCATAATTCGCCCTGACTGAGTTTGCCACCTCTTCCTTCTCTGCTGCAAACGCTACAGAAAGTAAAGTTGATAACAACAATTTAGAAGGGTTATAAGATGTACTGTTATTTATTAATGGCTGAAAAAATTACCTTCTTCTTGGGCTTTGAATCTCTCATTCTGCTCACTCTTTTCCTTGATGAGGATCTCCACGTCTTTGGTAAGGGTTTTGTTAGATTCCTCAAGCTAAAACAGATAAGTGGGATTTGTTTTACATTGGCGTTTTTTCTAAATAGCTAACTATAAATTCTATTAAGGTTAAAATAGTTAATGTTAGTAATAGTGATTACTAAATCTACGTTCCAACCCTTTTTATTACACTTTTGAACTAAACTATATTTCTATAAATGAAAAGATATTGTTTTATTAAAGAAAACATAATAATATGCAGAGAACTTTAAAATACCTCTCAAACTTTGGATAACAGACAAATCTAGAACAGGTTAGTCTCTCACTGTCTTCATAATGCACGGGTCAGACATGCGAAAGAAAACTATTTGTCCATTATAAAAATGTGACAGTGACTTGTGGTATTTGTGGGCTCACAGACCCGTGTGATGGTTAAGTCCTTGTCGGAAAGTTCTTGTTTGTATCGGGAGGCAGCCTTCTTGTTCTCCTGAGACAGCTCAAAATACTGCTCCTCCTGCAGAGCCCGGGCCAGCTGCTCTGACTCTGCCTTTGTCACAGTGAGGTCCAGCTGAGCAGACAGCGACTCCCTACAAAAACCACATTTACTGCCATATTCTGAATAGCACTAATGGATTTTGAGTGGTTTACAAAAAAAAAAATCACAAGTCACAAGACACTTTATAGCTCAATGAATGCTTGTTCAAAGCAAATGTGTATCTGCAGTAAGATGTGTACTTCTCTGACTGCAGCTCCTGGACTTTTCTATGAGCCTCGTGGATCTGCCGGTTCCTCTCCTCAATCTCCTCCTTCAGCTCCTTTACCTGAGTTTTATAGAGGGTCTGGAATACAAGTGAAAAAGGCTTGAGAATTAATCCAACGTTTACATGCACAATTCTCTTTAGGATGTTTATACTATATACTATCCTATACTAACAAAATACTAACCCTGTTCAAGTGAAGTCACAACATTAAAAGCAAGCAAATATGCCCAGCCAGCACTACTGATATACATCCACCAATGTATAGTTGCAATTTTTGTCGGCTGATTAAAAAATGATATACACAGACATCAAGACATCACAAGAAATTCAGTATAAAATATTTACAAGACCTATACAATAATTACAGACTAACCCTTCAGTCCAACTCTGACATCAGTACATTAGTCCCTACCACATCCCTACCTGGACGTGATTTTTGCATTAACATTGAGAATACTATTTTATTTATTGTTTGATTTGTGTTGTTTCTACTTCTTATATAACTTAAGAATCTTTACTTCTTTTACCAAAACATAACTATTGAGGCTAAACAAATCACATTGATTCGGACGATTCTGGGTCATGTCTAATGTCATCTGGTATCCCATGACTGGACCATGCAGTTCAAGTATGCAACAGTGTGTCTTCAGTTGAGGAATGAAGTGAGTTACTCACAGAGAAATACTGCTCAGCTTCCAGCTGGTCCTGAAGTTCCCTCATCTGTCCCTCATTCCCTCTGTACTGCCTGAGGAGAGACGATTTACTTTAAATCACTTCGAACAGCCCTTAATTATGCATTATCTTAATTATTATTATATTATCTGCATATAAATCTGAATAAATAACTCCAGCAGAACCTGCAGCTCCAGGCTCTGAATTCATCATAAGATGAATCCATCTGACGTCCCACCATTATTACACCAGTATTATATCAGAAATATCAGATGTGGAGGCTGAAACACCTTAATGTTACTCTCATTATTACTGTTACCTTTACTATTGTAACAACCAAATTATTAGCAATTAATTACAGGCAAGATTTATAAAAGCTACATTTCTAACAATAAGAGTCTACAAACGCCTAAACAAGTATTGGTTAACAATTTTTTTGTCAATGCAGCCCTGGTATGTTGAGACAAACAGGAAATTTGATGAAGATGGAGCAAGTTAAATCTTAATGAGTGATTTTATTTTTTACTATAATAATAAAAATAATAATTATTGTAACTAACTACTATTACTACATAATTACTGTAATAATGTGAGATGATGAATTGTTCACAATAAAACCAGGAACTTGCATCAAAGTAATTGGTATCAATTATGAATTAATATTGAGTTGAAGGAACAATATATTATAAAGCTAAGCATTTAATCTGCTGTCAGACTGGGTTGACTATTAATAACCTCCCATCCTACAAGTGAGTTCCATCTCAGTGTGGACAGAAGGGAAGGTGGAGGATTAACCAGCAGTGGGTGGAGTCAGGTAGAGGGTAATCCTTAATCCATCAGAGTAAATATTGTCAGACAACAGCTTTGGCCAGGGTTCAACATAAGATGCATTAATAGCCTTTTCTTCGATAATGCCCTTTAATAGACCACTCAGCGCATTTTACATACTAAGTAATGTACTGGCTGTTTGTAGTAAAACTGAGCCAAAGGAATGTTATTTAGTCAATTAGGGTCAAACTGGAAAAAAACAGAAACAACAGAAATGCGTTTAAAAAAATAATCTAGCAATAAATCAATGTTCAGTGTTCAGATGTTTATTACTTTGAAAACAGTATATATGCTGAGTAGTAGTCGTCTCTGGTGAAAATATGTACCTTCATTCCTAGCAATATCCTGTTTTTGTCAAAGACAATGCTGTGGCTCATAATGAGTGTACTGTAAAAGGCACTTAAGGGTAAAAACAGGGCTTTCTTTAATCTTTAAATAGTCATGTTTTTTGTCTTTTACTTTAACAAAGGGTCAGTTAACTAGGGTCATTTGAGTCATTTTGCAGTTGTTTAGCAACAAACATTTATACAGGAAATAAGCAGTCATGAATAATAAATAAAATATGAATTTGTTTGATCATTTTCTGCTATGATAATTTGGGTAACTGGGTGCTTGACAAAGTCTGTAAATGCAACAAAGTGTGTAAGAATTGAAAGAATGAAAGGATTATTAATTGCCTTTGTGTAAAAAGGGTAACAGGGCTGCATGCAAAATGTGTGGTACCACTTTTTTATTTGCTGATGATTTAAAATTAAGCTAATAAAAATATTTTTTTACAAATAACTGAATAATAAAATAAATTCTTAAAACTATGATGTTGCAGGAAATTAGGTTGCAACAGCAAAGAGGGACCACTGACTGAGGTAAGACTGGCAAAAAATAAAAAAATTAATTAAAAAATTAAAATTAAGGCTAAAGGGTGGGGGTACAGACATCTGATGGTGTTAAATGTACCAATTTTACTGTTAATTTTAGGTTAAACAGTTGCTTGTCTAACATATCCAATAGTTCTTACTCCAAAGAACCATTTGTGAATTTAAGTGCTCCTGTTTCTCAGCTGGTACAGCATTGCGTTAACAGTGCAAGGGGTTGTGGGTTTGATTCCCAGGGAACACACATACTGATCAAATGTATAGCTTAAGTTGCTTTGGATAAAAGCGTTAGCTTTTTAAATGAATTTGTTCCCAAACAAAATGTTTCTTATTAATGGGCACCAATTTCTACTCCATTTCTACTAAAGGTTTACTCACACTAGGCAGTCTGAACCGCACCCGAGTGCATTTGACCCCCAAGTATGGTTTATTTGACTGTCGAACTGTGCCCAGGAGCAGTTTGTTTAACCATGCTCTGGCCCACTTAAAGAGGTGGTTTAGGCTTGTGCGTGTGTTTGCCAATCAGAGTTAGTTCTGCCAGAGTGCAGAACTTATTGCTACTTATTGCGGCAACAAACACCTTCTATTACTAGTTGGATAGTACCTTTGACAAGAAAAAAATGATTAATTCAAGTATGTTCAGGTTCATGACGGGTCTGCTAGTGTCTGCATGCCTAGTGTAAATAAACCCTAAGTGCCAATGCAGTCATTTTCTGATAACCTATGAGCACTGGAGAGGGCAAAGGTACATACTTGGTGAGCTGTGCCAGCTGGAACTCAAGAGAGCGCTTGTTCTCAAGGGTGGCGTTGATCTCCTGCTTGAGTTGCTTCTCTGATCCCTTCAGGCGTTCGGCCTCCATTGTCCAACTTTTCAGCTCGATCTGGGTGAGCGCTCGTTTACCAGACTCCTGCTCCAACTGCACCCGCAGAACCTTCACCTGGAGTGATTGGAGGAGATATGAAAGAATTTAAAGACACAGTGACAGATAACACATTATGTGTTAATGTGTGTGGGGTCAGCGGGGATGTGATGCTCACCTCCTCCTCCAACCTTTCCTTCTGCTTCATCAGCTGCTCCATCTTCTGCACAGACTGCTTGAGGTCAAACTCCAGCATGGAGCACTGCTTCTCCACTTCCACCACCCGGCTCTCTGCCCGCATCCGCTGTGTGGTCTCCTCTGACACCTTCTGCTCCACCACTGGAGGGATGGAGGAGAAATTTAGGAAAGTATAAATTTTATTCTTTATCTATGCCAGGTTTTATAAGTCCTAAAGGCATCTTTCTACTGTGTATCACGAAGTGTTTAGTAAAGCATGTTATATTGGTGAAACATGTTATATTGGTCCATGATTTACAGTACTGGACAGTCTATCTTGGTGCTTTGCCACTTGCTCCATGCACTTTTTTTTATTTTTTACAAAACTGACAGATTTATAATAATCAGTGGTTACCAGGTTATTAACCATTTAAAAATTATCATCAGACCTTAATACTGGCCAACTGCATTCCTAAAATTAATAGCATCAAATCACCACCCCAGTGTAAAAAAAAAAATCCAATTCATATAATTGAAAATGCTTAAGATTTAAGATAAACTTAGAAGACAATTGAGAACACACATATGATTCCGATTATATCCCAATGAACAGATATTATCCACATTTCTCAGTAAACTGTAATTGACTAATTGCACCACATACGATAGCAATTGTTCTGCACACAAAAGGGAAAAAACAAAGGCACTTTGTTATTAAAAGAGCTATTTTGCATGTGTGTGTGAATCTTAAAGGTGGTGTCTGGGCATGCAGCTGGATGGGAAGCTGTATGGTGTCTGAATACGCCGCCAGAATAGTGCCCTTGAGCAAGAACTGGAGCAGGTGGCACAGGTGGGTGTGGAGCGTCTGGTACATACAACATACCATGCATAGCAGCTGACTTGGCCTCCTCGATAGATTCGTATTTGTCGGTGAGCTGAGCTCTGGTGACGCGATGCTCTGTCAGTTCCTGATCCAGGCGCTGCTGCAGAGTCTTCAGCTTGTAGTTCAGGTCGATCTCCAGACTGTTCTTCTCCTGAGGAGCATAAAGTAATGCTGGTTGTTCAACACGCGATCACTTTTACAACTTTTTTATTTGTTTTGTTTGTTGCAGGCAACATGCACTTTAATTATTAATGCTGCAACATCAACCGTGTACAATTATGTCATGTGAACATCTATGACACTATCAATTGGAAAAATTTTAACAACAAAATCTAAAGAGAAAGCAACTGTGACAGACCTGTGATGTAGATTAAGAATTATAAGAATAAATAATAAAAAAAACCTTCTCAAGGGCGTTACATCTTTCCTGGACTTGTTTCCTCTCCAGGTCCACTTTAGCAACACTCTGCTTCAAGTTCTTGTTATCCTCCTGCAGGCCTGTGATACGAGCTAAAACAGACAAAGACAACATTTACTGGTGATTTGTGAGCAGAGATGTCTGTGTTTGTAAACAAAGCACTGCATTTGTACTTTTTTGGTGACTGTTGTTTACATATGTAACTCGGCTGTGGTCTAGTAGAAGTAGGAACTTAAATTATGTACATAAGTCTGGGAAAAATAACCAAAAGGCCAAATCCGCTGTGGTAGCAGGCTGTTCTTACCCTGCAGTTCTCGGATCTCCTCTGAGCCCTGGCTGCAGCTTCTCCTCTCAGTGTCCAGCGTGGTTTGCAGCTGCAGCAGCTCTTTCTCTAGCTGCTGTCTGGCACTCTCTGCAGCGCGGCTCTTCTCCTGCAGCTCGCGGTTCACCTCCTCCAGCTGACTCATAGACTTGGCCATCTCTGTGTGACTCTTCCTAAGACGTGCCACCGTGTCTGACTCGGCCCGCAGAAGATTATTGGCTTCACCCAGCTGTCAGTAACAGGGATGGAAAAACATTTATATTTGTAGGCCCCATAGGAGTTTGAATTTTGTGTTCAGTGTAGACATAGCGAAGGGCTTGGTCTTGTCCAGCAACAAATCAAGATTTGTCCATATTGGTTATATGTGTGTGTGTGTGTGTATACAAAAGGGGTTAATCTAACACAAACTGGAAATTTGACTTGTGCAGAAGTATGTGAACCCTTTTATTTAGTAGCTTGTGGGACCTCCTTTTGCAGCCATTACTTCAACCAAACGCCTTCTGTAACCACTGACCAGTCTCTCACATCTGTCTTTGGGGATTTCTGCCCACTCCTCTTTACAGAACTTAGCTGAGAGAGGTTAAAAGGACATCTGGCATGTACCGACTGCTTCAGGTCTAGCCATTTCAATTGGATTGAGATCCGGACTTTGACTAGGCCAATCCACAGTGCGAACCTTCTTTCTTTTAAGCCATTCCTTGGTGGATGTCCTTGAATGCTTAGGGTGATTGTCTTGTTGCATCACCCATTTTCAGCCCAGCTTCAGCTCTTTGACTGATGGCAGGAGATTCTCTCCCAAAACTTGTTGATAGGTCTAAGAATTCAAGTTTCCCTGAATAATATGGAGCAGAAAAGCAACCCCAGACCTTTACATTTTCAGCACCATGCTTCACTGTTGGGAGGAGGTTCTTTTCCAGGAATTCAGTGTTGGCTTTTCTCCAAACACGGCGCCTTTGATTATGACCAAATAAATCTATTTTGGACTCATCTGTCCAAAGAATGGACTTCCAAAAGGCCTCTAGTTTGTCCAATCGCTCTTTGGCAAAGTTAAAACGGGCAGCTTTGTTATTATTTGAGAGCAGAGGCTTCTTTCTAGCAACCCTCCCATAAATGTCATGTCTGTTAAATTTTCGTCTGATTGTAGACGCATGTACATTTACCCCTGATGCTGCCAGAAGGGTCTGCAAGTCTCTAGAGGTGATGTGTGGGTTGGCTTTTATTTCACTTATTATTTTTCTGTTGCTTCATGATGATAGTTCTGATGAGTGTTGTTGTGGTCATGTTGAATGCCATCTCCATTTGTAGATGATTTTTCTTACAGTGGATGGAGTTGGAATCTCATATAGCCTTCCCCAGACTGATGGGCTGTCATCACCTTCTTCCTGATGTCCTCGGATATCTCCTTTCCTCCTGGCATTGTTTGACTCCTTGGCAATACAGTGCTTTGGTTGGTTTCCTCTCTTTTAATCAGTGTTGCCTAACTACTTTCCTAAGGATGTCTAACTTAATTGGCCTGCTTTGTTTCCCCTGAATCGGTTACCCACTTGACTTTACCAATGCAGCTGGGGCTTCACTTACTTTTGCACATACAATAATTCAATCTTTCAAGTAGTTTTTTGGCTACTCAAAAAATTCCCTCCAAACAAACATGCAAATCTACATACAGCTGACATTTAATTTATAAAAAGCAGGTGATGATAAAATAAGAAAATTATGATAAAACAACAGAAATCTCTAAACAGCTCAAGGGGTTTACAACCTTTCAAGCAGCACTGTGTATATAAACACACATATATATATATATATATATATATATATATATATATATAGATAGATAGATAGATAGATATATGAATAAATCTTGATTTGTCGCTGGACAAGACCAAGCCCTTTGCTATGTCTTTATAGCTATATGATCTTACCTGGTTCTGCAGCTGTGCAATCTTCTCATTATTTTGACTTATCTTCCTTAGATCGTCAATCTGCTCCTTTAGAGTGGAAACTACAGAAAACAAATGAAACCGCTGACACTAAAGCAGGTTAACGACTGGTTAGGGCTGGGCGATATGGCTGAAAACTGTATCGCGATATCAGTGTTTCATATCGGTCGATATCGATAATTATTGATATTTTTTTGACCCAATTAAAATAAGGACCAGGAGAAAAATATATTACATTTAAACGTTTTAATTTTAAACTTAACCTTCCTCTGATTTAGGGCTGCAACAACGA
>JAZGTJ010008328.1:0-13719 GCA_036877575.1 Botia almorhae
ATATTGAAGTTCTTACACACAGAGCATTAAATACTGCCACTAGCATGTAAAGATGCCCTAGATTCCTTTTATAGTGTCATGAGTGGTAACCCTACTACTTTCAATGAGAAACCTTTAGCTTCAATACACGACATGAATGGCATCAAAACTTCACCATTCTGTTTTTCACAATATTTAACATTTGTCTATGTCTAATCATCCTTGACTTAATCTACCTAAGTAGAGTACCCTAAGTAGTGATTATACTATTGGTAGTTTGTGTAATTTGTTCAGTTTTTTTGTTCACATTTTTTGTTCACATGACATGTTTTGTCAAAAACAGGGTTTTTGTTTAACTAATTAAAATGGGCGGCAATGTTAACAGAGTTTAATAACCACGGGAAGTATATTTGATGCTACCTAATGAAAAGGTGGGTGACAGAAACATTTGGTGGTATTACATCTTAGCAGGATGCTATAGCTGATTGCTGGGATGAGGCAGTTTAATGCTGCTTTGCTGCTGAGCTTATAATTGCACTCTGTGCTGCTTGAATGAAAAAGGTCTTTATTAAGTTCACCTGCTTGTGTTGTTTTGACATTGATTCAGTACTGCAGGCTTAGATGTCGCTTTTTAAATCATTTTATTATTATTTAAGAAAATGTAAAATATTGAATTGAACACCCCACAAAGAAATTTTAGAGGTGTGCAAGTTTACTTTTGAGGGGAGCAGGGCATCACGATGCAGCAAAACTTTATAGCCCAATAATTAATGGAAACATCTACGCTTTAAGTGCCGGTGATAGTAAGAAATTAGTTGACGTTTATGTTTTTGATGAACTGTAAAGCTACTCAAGTTACATTATATTTCATCTAAAATACAGTCATCATCAGTATAATGTGTGATTTTTTTAACTACAATTTTTAGTTATGTATTAAAACAACTTCTGGGCATAGGTAACCTTTTGCTGGTTTTGGAGTTGCCAATTTGTGTGCGTATAGCCTAGAGGTATAGGTATGTGGTCAAGTTTCCTTTGAGTGCGAATCCTGCAGGACAATTCTAAACAAATCGTATTTCTTTTGATATGCCATAAAAAATATGATTATATTTTGAAAAAATATAATTGTATAATTGACAGGATGTAGTAAAGGTGATGGTATGAGCACATTCCATTTCTGTGATGAGCCAACTAGAAAGAGAGAGAGCTCAGTTTTATTTGTTGACTTCTCATTCACACCTGGCTGGAAGTCATGATAACGTCTTGGTATTTAATAATGGTTTAATTAAAGTAGTGCTCGGCTGGCCTTGCATAAAAAATATGCCGTTTCAGCAAAGGTTTCAAAACCTGGTGTCACTCTACCAGAGCACAAACTCCTGATTTATAGAGTATCTGTCTCCTTGGTTACAAACACTTTGAACCAAAAAGCCTTTATAGTTCATCAAAGAATATCCTCAAAGATGAAAAGCATATAAACAATTAAAAAAGTATATTATTGCTAGGCAAAGTTGTTGTATAATCTAATAAAACAACTTTTCTATGTTTGTACAAAGAAAGTATCTCTCTTTTAATGATAGGCTAAATTGTGTGCCAGATTTGTATGTTTATTGATTCAAATTGTCATTATAGTTCACTGCCAATGCCAATAAACATATTTAAATACAAATGCAATTCTTTCCAAACTATAAAACCATCACTCAGATCTATTGAGTTCATACTGTGAATTATAACTCATCCATGAATTACTTTTATTGGCTGGAGTGCTGAACACCATGTACTGCTCCTAATAAAAAGTGAGAACGCAAAAGCAAAGAAAGATAATATATTTAACTTTTTGTAGTGTTTTTCTCCATTACTACTCAGTATTCATGTTTATTTATGTTTATGTCTCCTGGGCTGATAAGAAACTATTCAATTCCAGTGCTTTCATTGTAAAATGTTCACATTTTTAACATATTCATCACGTATTCATTGTCTTATACAGCCAAACACAGCAGATCTTACAGAACATGTGACCACAGCTTATAAGTACCTCTTAGGTTTCATTTGGCAACATAAAAAACCTATTTGCATGAAAATGACATTACTGAAATTGCGATCAGATGGCAGCGTGCAAGGCTGAAGTGTCATTCTCTGGAGATGAGGTGACGGCCGTATATTTAATTGAAAAGTGAATGGGGATAAAACCTTGTGCAGATAAACAGAAAGACACTTTCATCTTCTGTCACCCCTGTCCAGTTTATTGTCTTCTCATTGTTCTCTTTTTTATGCTGCTCTTTTTCTTTCTGATTGTTCTTATGGTCTTTCTCTCTTTTCCACTCTGTTTTTTAATGATCAGCATTACAGGATTACAGGATAAAATCTGTTTTTTGTTGAATGATCTGTCCTTCTAACAATTTTTTAAATAGTTAAATGCACAGCCATGCAGTCTGTATTCTCCAAAATGTCAGGTTCAACAATACAGGTTACAAAGTTGGAATGATCTTGTTTCCGAGATGAATGCAAATGATTGCCTCCATAATGTCTAATTACCAGTGGGAAACTCTAAGCCTAGCGCCCTAAGCCTAGTAGGGCATGGTAATTAAAAAATTAGGGTGGAATTGGTACATTGGTATTGATCATAAATAACTGTGAATGCTTATTGTACAGTTTAGTTTGTACACATGTTGTGTACCGATAATAGTGGAAAGAGATAAAGCTTGTTAGAATACACATTTTGCTGCTTAACAAGTTGACTGGCTTAAGGGACCAAACTACATCAGTGTTTTCTGTGCAACTTAAATAACAAATACTTAGTATAAGCACCAAGCACTCACCAAATGCACATCTTTTGCTCTTTATTTTGCTGCAGTAGCACTAAATAGTTTCTTTTGTTTTTCATTAAGTAAGAAAGATATAAAAAATATCAAATGTGTCCAGCTAAAAGTGCTTGAAAACACAATATAAATTGTATATGATCTTATAAATACAAACATCCAAACAGGCACCCAAAATGTTGAGTTTTGTCATTTTATGCACTTTTTTGTGCACATAACTTCTATGGCATTATATCCCTGTCTGAATAACTTGATAATGCTTTTGTCAAAATCAACAATGCGATCTATGACTATGTTTTATATGGTTGTTGCTTAAAAGTTTTTGCCTTTTTATACTGTTTACTGTTATGCCACATGATGCAAAATTATCATCTGAAGCAGATCCACATAAAAGCATACCTGCTAAAACATCATGTAGTTACATTTGTATACACACTACAGTAAGTCTGAAACTGGAGCAGGATAATTTCATAACAACATTGTGTGATTTTAACATTACAGGAGGACTACAGGGGGAAAATCTCTGAAGGCCATCTGTGGTTTCGGTCATGGATGGCTCTGAATTGTTTTACAGGTATCATATGAAAAAAAAACAGGCAAATGGCAAAAGTCTGAGATGATCTACAGCCTAACAAGTGATCCAAGGGTCATGTAGGATGCTTCATGTGAGAAGATTTGTGATTTTGCATTATTTAAAATATCTATTTTATTTAACCGTTTTTAAATGACTGTGTTTTCTTAGAACAGAAAAAAACAGTTTTCTGATTCTGTTAACATTGTGAGATTCACACTTAAGTCAATTAATTTATGACCAACTGTTCTGTTCATTACAGCAACCATTGTTCATTTTTTTGTAAGATACACTTTTGCGGGTGTTGAGTGGGTATTTAACATGGTGATAAAATAAATCAGCTCTATATTCATGTAAAAAAAAAGTACTTGTGTAGGCTGTCTATTGAGATTGGATATACCATATAATAAGAATATTGCATGACAGAGTCTTGTTGACGGCAAGACAACAAAAAATTAATAACTCAACTCAGTTAAAATGAGTACACTATATATTTCATTTACAATTATTTATTTGGCAGACGCTTTTATCCAAAGCAACTTACATTGCATTATACTATACATTGTTTCTGAGTATGTGCAATCCCCGGGATCAAACCCATGACCTTGCTGTTGTTAACACCATGCTCTAACCACTGAGCTACAGAAAAAAATATATATATATACGCACACACACACGTGTTTATATATATATATATATATATATATATATATATTGTGACGAGCGTTCCCGGGTTAATCAGCGTCGCCCTGGCAACCAACGCAAGGCACCTGCACCAACTCATCACGGGCTGATCGGTCACGGCTGCTTCTCATCAGCACGGGCGGATAAAAACCGCCACCGCGCCATATGATGGTAAGCTATGTTTCTTGGCGGACAACTAACGTTGTTATCTCTTCTCCCCTGTAGAAAGCAGCGAGTGACCGACAGCCACCCTGAGCACGACCAGACACCCTCTTTTACCGTCACAAGGAGCACAGAGAGCGCAAGTCTCACCAGCCACAGCAGCCACACCCCCCGCGCTGCACATCACTTCTCACTACTTTTATTGTAATAAATCCACTCTCCGGGGTTTTTTCACTAGCCTACCTTGTTGCGTGATTCTTCACCCGTGACATCTGGTGGAGAATGCGGGCACTTTTGTGAAGAATCACCGACAGGTTTGTGCAGCCCCATTAAAACGCCGTTTTTTTTTCTTTTTTTCCCCTGTTGTCTGTTTCAGCGGAGAGCGGCGCGCCTTTCTCACGGAAGAGATGGAGGAAATCCTGCAGCGGCTTACCGAGGTGAGCGTCCGCCAGCAACAAATCGTGGAACACCTGACCACCCGGCAGAGCAGGACGGAGGAGAAGCTCGCAGCTACCCAGGCCCATGCCGCGCAAACCGTGCCGCTGCCCGATCCCCGAGCGCAAGTCACCCACCTACTACCGAAGATGACCACGGATGATGACATAGAAGCATTTTTGAGGGTGTTCGAGAGCACCGCGACTTGAGAGGGGTGGGCCCACGACGACTGGGCATGGCTGCTGGCGCCCCTCCTCACCGGCGAGGCACAGCGCGCATACTTCTCCCTGCCGCCCGCTGTTGCTGAGGAGTACCTAGAAGTAAAGCGGGAGATCCTCGCCAGGCTGGGCCTCTGTGCCGCCCAGCAATTTCATGAGTGGGAGTATCACACCCAGGTGCCAGCCCGTGCCCAAGCAGCGTAGCTGACACGTATCACACAACACTGGCTGCTTGAAGGGGAACCCACCGCAGCGCAGGTCGTCGAGCGGGTGTTCATCGATCGCCTCCTACGAGCCCTACCGCGGTCGCATCGTCAAGCAGTAGGGATGAGGAACCCCACCACCGTCCTTGACTTCGTGGAGGCGATCGAGCTGGCAGATGCCTTCCAACACCGGGAGGCGGGGGAAAGAGTGCAGCCGTTTCCCCAGAGGGTGGTCCAGGAGCATCACTCGCCGGAGGGCATCTCGCGCGCAATGAGCAGATCCACGGTTCCCTCAGCCCAGGATGTATCCATGCCGACCGCCGCCACCCAACCCGCCAGCCCAGGAGGGAACCGTCGACGCCGCAAACGGCCCGAGGACCCCGCCGCCTGCCGGCGCTATTGGCTTCAGACAGCGGGAGAGATGGTGAGTCCCCCTCTCTATCCACTAACCCTTTCTATGATGTCTTCCAACAGGCTGTGGAGGGAGGAGCGTTCCCCAAGGAGCAGCGAGAGGGCGATCACCTTAAGCACTGCTGGGGCCAAGTACGAGCTGTTGACGGGAAGGACGTCCTACCCCGGCCCCATCCTCTCCCGCACTTCGTTGTCCGGAATGGTCTGCTCTACTGCGTCGCCCAGCAGAGGGGGGAGGAAAAGGAGCTCCTCGTTGTGCCCCGGACAAAGACGGAGATCGTCCTGTAGTTGGTGCACGCCCATCCCATGGCAGGTCACCTCGGGGCAAACAACACCATACAGCGGATCCGCGACCGCGAAAAAATCACGACCCCCAGGATACCTCCACCCAGTCCGCTCATTCCTCTGCCCATTATTGAGGTGCCCTTCAAGCGAATTGGGATGGATCTTGTGGGGCCGTTGCCAAAGTCTGCCCGAGGCCATGAACACATACTGGTCGTTGTCAACTACGCCACCCGGTACCCGGAAGCAGTCCCCCTGCGGAAAGCCACAGCGAAGGCCATCGCCCTGGAGCTGTTTCTGCTGGCCAGCTGAGTCGGACTCCCTGCAGAGATACTGACCGACCAGGGAACACCATTTATGTCCCGTATCATGGCTGACCTGTGCAGGCTGCTGCGGGTGAAGCAGTTGAGGACCACTGTCTACCACCCGCAAACGGACGGTCTGGTTGAACGATTCAACCAGACACTCAAACAGATGCTGCGCCGGGTCGCCGCAGAGGACAAAAGAGACTGGGACCTCATGATCCCCTACGTCCTATTCGGCATCCGTGAAGTCCCTCAGGCCTCAACTGGCTTCACCCCCTTTGAGCTCCTGTTCGGCTGTCAACCCCGGGGGCTCCTCGACGTCGCACGGGAAGCTTGGAAGCAGCAGCCGGCACCCCACCGCACGGTCGTCGAACACGTCAAGCAAATGAGGGAGCAGATCGACCGGGTCATGCCACTGGTCCGGGAACACCTCTCCAAGGTGCAGCAGATGCAGCAGCGTCACTATAACCGGCCCGCTCAACCACGGGAGTTCCAGCCAGGAGACTGCGTAAGTTCCTCGCTTCGTGGCAGGGCCCCTACACGGTGGTCGAAAAGGTCGGGCCAGTCACCTATCGGGTGCGGCAACCAGGCAGGAGGCAGCCTGAACAGCTGTACCACGTGAACTTCCTGAAGAAGTGGAACGGGACCCGAGACCAGCTCACCGCCCTTAGTCTCACTGACCCTGTGGTTGTTGACATGGACCCCCACCTGTCGGCAGCGCAGAAGGTCGAGTTGCAGCACCTGATCGGTCAGTTCATCAAAACGCCCCGGGAGTCATTATCAGGCAACGGCCCTACCGAGTCCCGGAGGCTCGTCGGCAGGCTATAGAGGAGGAGATTCAGGAAATGTTGAAACTAGGGGTTATCGAGCCATCATGCAGGCCCTGGTCCAGCCCGATTGTGATGGTACCCAAACCTGATGGCATCCTCCGCTTCTGCAATGACTTCCGCCGTCTAAATGAAGTGTCTGAGTTCGACAGCTATCCCATGCCTCGGGTAGATGAGCTGCTGGACCGCCTGGGGAGGGCGTTTGGGGAGGCCAATAGCCTCACCAAAGGCTATTGGCAAGTACCACTTAAGCCCACAGCTAAAAGTGCCGCAAGCCGGAAGTACGTTGCGTGTCCCCCGCGCCGACAGAGAGCCGTGAGTGGCCAAAATCCGCATAAAGGAGCACGAGCCACCGCACACTCCCGCCGCCAGGAGGGACGCAACCCCGAGCACGAGCCGCACCAGCACCAGCACCTGCACCAGCAGCCAGCCTGGCTGCTTCCCCCACGCATCTCTCACGCACCTTTATTTATTAATAAATCCACCCTCCAGGGTATTTTCACACTGCCTGCAGTTGTCGTGTGATTCTTCACCCGTGACAACTGGTGGAGAATGCGGGCATAAGAAGAGTCACCGACAACGGTAGGCGGCACCCCACTAAACAGTTTTTTTTTGTTTTTTCCACAGAGGAGAACGGCGTGCCTTTCCCCCCGGAATGGGTGGTCGAGCTGGCGGACACCGAACAACACCGCAAGGCTGGGGATAGGACGCAGCCGTTCCCTCTGAGGGTGGACCAGGAGCGACGCGTGCCGGAGGGCGCCCCACACTCTCCCCGCCCTCCCCTCGTTACTCCCCCGCTATCCACTGTCACCCCTGGGACCAGGGGGGGGGGTGAGACGAGGCGCAGCGGGGCAATCAGAATCGCCCTGGCAATGGACGCGCAGCACCTGCCCGAGCTCATCACGGCCGGACCGGGCACAGCTGCGACGCATCACCCTGCGGCGTCAAAACACCGCTGCCTTCCGCCTAGAGGAAGTCAGAGATTGAGACTCGGTCGGAAAGGAAGGTGAGGAATACGGAGCTGAGAGTGACAGCTAAAAGTGCCGCAAGCCGGAAGTACATTGCGTGTCCCCCGCGCCGACAGAGAGCCGCGAGTGGCCGAAAGCCGCATAAAGGAGCACGAGCCACCGCACACTCCCGCCGCCAGGAGGGACGCAACCCCGAGCACCAGCCGCACCAGCACCTGCACCAGCAGCCAGCCCGACTGCTTCCCCCACGCATCTCTCACGCACCTTTATTTATTAATAAATCCACCCTCCGGGGTATTTTCACACCGCCTGCAGTTGTCGTGTGATTCTTCACCCGTGACAATATATATATATAATCTTAACGGAGATGATTCATTAATTTATTTACGTATGGTTAAACAATTGCGAAAACACAGAACAGCACCAAATATGAAGCAGCACTTTTCCAAACATGTTTTTGACACATTGACGGCCAACACAAGTGTTGCGACAGCAGGACATCAGACAGCAGGATTGTCTTTGAGAAAATTTTATCTAACATTTAATTCAGAAATGCTAATGAACATATTTATTTACAAAAGATAAAGTTTTATTTGTATTTACAAATAAAGTCTTATTTGTAGTTAACAATTTATAAACCAGCTAGACACCAGAGACACCAGAATCATCAATCCATAAATATTTTAAACTATCCTATTTAAAAGGATAGGCGGCCATCCAGCGCTCCAGCACGGGCCTAAATATTATAAACATTTGATAGTAGCATCACTGTAAAGATGAAAAAATAAATGATTAATCCCTAAGGTTGTTCGGCTTGGCTGGTTCAGTTGGTCTCCTAGCATGGCCAATCTGTTGTTTGACTGTTTGAAAAATCTAGTTTGATCCTATAGTCATCAGAAGACGGACTCTGTTGTAGTGAGGCAAGATTACCTTTTTTGTATCTCTGTACCCTTGAATCTTTTAATCAATTGCATACAAATTTATTTACAAATATAATGATACAAATCAGCTTCCCTATTATTTTCAAGCAAAAACAGAAATAATTACCAAAAGGTGAATCTACAAACAGTTCAACACAGTCAAAGTTCTCTGATAGGGATAATCCAAAGAGCGGAACATTACTAAAATTAGGAAGATCACATGACTTTTACCACTTATTCTTGTGTTAATTGCTATGGATAAAAGCGTTCTAATTGGCAAATAATGCTGACCTTCATAGTTATGCATGAATAAAAAGATAGACACAGAAGTTGCCAAAGATCTTCGATTGCCTAATGCTTGTGCATATTTCATCCCACCTGCTGCACTGAGAGAAATCTCCACCCTGCTGTTGTTTACTTCTGGAGAACGATAAGCCTCTCTGGCAACATTACCCAAAGTGCTTTATGATATAACGAAAGTGCACACTGGTGAAGAAAGAACAGCAAACACACTCACAAATACTGCATACACACAAATAATTTAAAATACCTGACTTGTTTCACTCATTTTCCCAGTTCTAATTGGATAACACCATATTTTGATTTCACAGGAGCCAGCAGGCCTCCATGCTGTTTAAAAGCATGCAATTCTAATTTGATGCAGTCTGTGTTTACAACATTATCTTGTAATTAATGTCACAGTATATAGCCATGTGTCCCTGTGACCTGCTGTACCTTATTCCCGAATATAGGCCAGTGTGCCAATTTCCCTCTCCTGCGCCTTCACGGCAGGACCCTTTTAAATCACTTTGCTTTTCAAAATGCATTATTTTATTCAATTATATGACCTTGCTCAGTCATTTATTTATTTATTTATTTATTTTCAGTTGTCAGAAAATAGGGTTATGTCTAAATGCACTGTGCCTTTTTGTGTTAAGGAGAAATATTGTGTTGGTATGGAGGTTTGTGTTTGTACCACATAGACTGTGTAATGGCAACGCTACAAGAAATACTGTTCCTATATGAATCAAAAGGACTAAAAGAACTTTGGTCCAGAAAAATTAAAGAGGACTAAAAGAAAACAAAAAAAGTTACAACAACAGGGAGAAACAGGGAGTTATGGATGACATTTATAGTCATTAGTCCCATGTCAAAGTCCCTTTAAGGAAGTCTCCGCATTCGGTGGCCATCTTTGCAACGCCTCTGAGTAGCTAGAGTATTTCAGTCATACCAGAGTAGACCAAGTCCTATCTACTTGAATAAGGTAAGTCTCGCTAACTGAGATCGCAGTAAAACAATATATGTGACCCGTCCTGGCAAAATGAGATGTAGTGTGCACAGGCTAATTACAAGCTAAGTGAAACATACAAAAAAACGTTTCTTAACCTTTGTCTAGCGATCCCAATGCTCTGAATAGCAGATAAACATCTAAAATTATCTTTTTTTGTACATTTTCTGAGAGGTGTACCTTTCTATCTGTCATTTGTTTTAATAATTGAAAATATATATATATTTTTTTCCCTTTTTTGTATTCATTCTCAAGTGTGGCTCATTTATTTTTTGCATCATTTTTACATCAAGGTAATGTTTTAGGTAAATTTTTAAGGGAGAATGTAAAAATAACAAGAACTTACTTTTGAAATTTTGCTCATTGTGACTGGTTTTGTCAGCATCGGTCACATATTTCCAATAAACTATTAAATCTGTCATTAACTGTAGCATAAATTGTTTCAAATTGCACTATATAATGACATTTTTCCAGGTTACTTTAACTGCTGTGCATAAGCAAAGGCTGTCAAGTACCTTGCAATGCTCTGTATACAGAGCCCCTTCCCCAAAGAATTATTAGTGTTAGCGACTGACGCTTGGCCCTTTTCACCAGAACGTGTGGGTTCATTCAGAGTGGACAGACAGAGTGTTGCACTTTCCCTATTCATACTATTTTAACTGCAGCATCTTGTTTATTCTATGATCTTTGGTCATGTCTACAGTTCAGCCATCAAGTTGGCCTTGGAAAAGTGGAGGCCCTGGCCTGAGGGAACTTCACCCAGTCACTGCGTTGACGGATGATAAGAACCTTCAGTATATCTGTGATGCTAAACGCCTCAACCCTCATCAAGCTCGCTTGGTCCTGTTCTTCACCCGATTTGATTTCAGGATTGCCAACTGCCCTGGTTTTCGAAAATGGGAAAGCCAATGTGCTGTCTTACATTTACTCCCCAGATGAATCTACAGAGCAGCCTGAACATGTTCTTGACCCCAGTTTGTTTGTAATTCTCATCCTGTAGACCCCTGAAAAGAAACAAGCTAGTGCATCTGATGGGTATTCATACTGCTAATTCCTCTGTATGCAACCCTCTCCTTACTCAAAGATCAATACTGGTGGCCCTACATGGCAAGAGATATTAGAAGGTTTGTGAGTGGATATACAGTTCTATTTCCAACACACCTTTTCACCTCTAATCAGGCAAGCTCCTTCTTCTGCTCATTCCCAATTGCCCCTGGTCTCATCCTGCGGTGGATTTTATCATTGATCTCTTTGCCAGAACATAGCTCTGTCTTACCAACCTGGACAAAAGGTATGGCTCTTGACCAAGAACATCAGGTTAACATACGCCCACCATGCAAGAGTCCCAGGTACATCGGTCACTACCACATTCACCCATGTATCACAACTCAAGCCTTTCCACTCATCTGTGTCCCTGTCCTGATGATATTCATGAACCCCCCTTGTCACCAGTCAAGGAAAATGGAGGAGTGTTTACTGTACATGAGATCTATGTTGGTAAGTGGAAGCTACTGCCAACCATCAGATGTCTGCATATATAATAAGGGCTTTTAATCTATATCAGGACTAATGTGAAAGTTTTTTGTAGTAATCTTTTTAAAACAAAATTGAAGTGTGAAGTGTTATTAACTGTACAAGAGCACTTATACTTTTATGACAGCATATTATTATTATTATTATAAACATGTAAGAATAAAAATGCAGACAGTAGTTAAACCAGATGACCTGTGTAAATTGCACCTGAAGTTGTCATATCTGACTACAACGACCAGAAAGAGGTAAATGCTAACATTCTTTGTGTCAGAATTTTATTTGCCATCTTCTCAACTTTTTTCAGTATTCTCAATAATTCAAGGCCAGAGAGCTGATGTTATCAGTGAATACATAGACAACCTCAATTGCTCCACATTCAACCTCGGGGCAGTTGTGGCCTACTGGTTAGTGAGTCAGGCTTGTAATCAAAAGGTTGCTGGTTTGATTCCAGTGCTGGCAGGTAGCAACTGAAGTGCCCATTGAGCAAGGTGATAGGTTAAATGCAGAGGTCATATGTTACGGGTATGGGTTACCACACCTAACAAATGTCACTTTCACTTTTACCACCTATGAAAGGTGGTAAGGGAATCTTAGATACTGAGTTACTCTAGTAACTCATCGCTATCTATGGTGCATGTAGTATGTAGCCATATCAAAGTACAATTTGATATGATATCCATGATATATGACAACCATGATATATGTTTATAATCCCCATATATCAACATATACATACTTTAATTGTTATTAAGCATATTATTACACTATTTGAATAAGATATGAAAAATGTACAAGCTGCTCTATTTTGGACAATTTCTGTGAGATTTTTTTCCCTAAATATGTAGATGAAAAACTCTTTTGAAATTATATGTCACATTAAACTAGCGAAAATGCATTTATCACCTTACTTTTACAACTTCGCCTGTCACCTCAGAAAGGAGGTGTGCATTCACAAGTGATTGTCACATCCACATGTAAGAGAGAGGAAGGGACTTAAGTGCAGTGTGTCAATAGGCCTTATTTGTAAAGAAAATGATAAAATAAAAATAGGTACAACAGTAGCAGGCAGGCTAAGCTTTGAGATGGTAGGCTTAGTAGGCAGGCTTAGAACACAGGACATGCCATTAAGCAAACAGGGAAACATCCACAATGAACTGGCACAGGATAGAGTACACAGTAGGGTTAGTTCATTGCATGGTGTTCATGTTTTTGTTACCCAGACAGTGTTCTTGGGTCCAGTGGACTATTATTTTTTTAATAAAAATGTATGTAAAATACTTCACAGAAGTTTTAATCTCAATAACAAACAACATAGACAGCTATATAATATTAACCATATATGGTTAATATTTGTCATTAAAAGACATTATGTCTGTTTTATCTTCTGTAAAATAGGAATAAAAGGTGTACTCATTAAGGGGTGCACAGTGTGCAGTCATTGAAAATGTGTTTATTTATGTTATTCAAAAAAGTGCCAAGGTCAATAAGTCTGAGGTTTAAATATTTGCATCATTTTCAAACATTGACAATGGGTCCACAGTGAGGAGAGAACAACAACAGAAGGCAGGTGGGGAAATTAAACTAATAATGGGGCATATGAAAAGGCGGAACCAAGACACAAGTAGAAAAGTACATGGCAAACAAGCTACATCATAAGCCAGGTGTTCTGACAGAAAACACTTAGAGCACAGGTGCCAGGATTCCAACCGCAGGGCAAAACTGACGAGCTGGAATTCCAACACCTTACTTCACAGGCACAACACCTTAACAAACAAGACTGACAGGACACACAGAGTGGATCCCAACACTGGGAACAGAAACTGAACATTAAAAAAGTGTCAGGATCCAGACACAATGGTTTGAGACAGAACACCAGACACTATTGGATGTCATGATCCTGTCGCTAAACATGGACTTACACAGGTCACAGGATTGTCACAGTGTTATTACCTGTCTAGCTAATTTATTTGTTAAAATAATAGTTGTGCTGAAGCGATTCCTTGTCTCCAGATTTATCAACTTTTAAGGGGTTTAAAAAGTTGCCTTAAGATGTATGTTTGTTTATGTTTATGGGTTTAAAGAGAAGCAAACATTTCAAACTGTATACTAGATAAGAAAGC
>JAZGTJ010008329.1:0-21189 GCA_036877575.1 Botia almorhae
GACTTATGGAGGCAACTGTATATGTATTAGACTGTACAAAACCGGTTTTAAACAGCACATAAAGCAATAGGATTTTATTAAGATCTCATTTGCCAATGGCTGCCCGGCCTGACAGTTGGTGCTTGATGTTCTCAGAATTGTGGCTGTGCCCCGTCCTACATACACATGTCATTTAGTTGCTTATTTTAAAATGCTCCAGTCACCCACATTTCTGTCCATCTAAATATAGAGTGACTACAGCTGTTTAGTTCTTTATAATGCTTGTGTATGTGTGTGTACTGACACTGTCCTGACACTGACAACCTTGTCTAAATTTACACACTTTCAGTTCCCTGTCAGGTGTCCTGCTTCCTACAAAGGGCTCAACAATAAGGTCGAACTGATGATCAGGCCATTTGAGAGATTTTCCGGCCAGTTGACAGAACATGCCCAGTAGTCCCAGTGCGGCGTTTAGTTCCATCTTCAGTTCCAAGTTGCGCTTGTGTAAAGCAAAATAATAAAGCCCCATTTACACCGCCGGCACAATGCAGCGACAGAGTCCATGGCTGTGTGAGTGAGGCTTGTGTTCTTGCATTCAAAAACAGCTTGATGGAGCGCAACAAAGTAATGCGGCCTGCAGGGGTCTTGGGAACTCAGGCTATTTTAACCTGTCACGCAACCTTGAAAAAACATTTGTGGTGCGAGACAGTGAAAAAAATGAGACAGGATGCAAATGTGTTTATTTAAACAGTTCCAAAATAGCACCAGGGCATGTATTCTGTATGCCTGCTTCAATTTAAAATGAATGTCTTTTGTAACCTATTTTACTCATTCCATGTTGAAATGTTTTTTAGTAAAGTAGAATATCCTTTTAAAAATACTTACTGGTCATTGATTTGTAAAGAAAGCTTAATGCTAATACAAAAGTGTACTTTGCTCTATACGTCAATTGAAATCTCTGCTTTAGGGCCAGTCAAAATTTTCCCAAGGCAGTTAAAACCCGGCCAGCAGAAACAATGATCATTGAGCCCTTCTCCAGTTAAAGCAGACCTCTGAACAGACCTCTGAACAGACCTCTGACCCCATGTGAGAGCATGTGAACACTGCACATGCAGTCTGAAGCCTTATGAGGACTAGATTCCAGTGATGTTTGAAAATCCGCTTGTAAACCTTTTGTTCTTTTACAGCTTTTTATTAAAAAGTTATTATTAGGTATTAAAAAGGAACGTTTTCTTACTGTAATCCTTATTGTGTGCATAGATGAGCTGTGGTTGTCTATCTAAAACGGCCCTAGTCAGGTGGCCTATATTCAGATGTATTTTAAGACAGTAAATCTTGAGAGACCCGGTCCCCTGCCTCTCTCTCTCTCTCTCTCTCTCTCTCTTCCTCTCCTGCCTCTCTTCTTTCTGCTGCTGAGGCTGTTGCTTAGGTGATTATAAGCAGGAATAGAGCTCAGTTATGCTATTCTTGTCTCTCTCTATGTTTAATAACGATGTCATGGGGCACATTCTTATGTGTGGTTGCAACAGATAATGTCTCAAGACCTTAAGGTCCAATCCGTAATTTTTTTCGGGTTAAAAATGAACAAAAACAGTTATTGAGCAAGCACATAATTAACCAGACAACGGGAAGTTTAATGCCGCATTGGTATTTAAATCTCTTCCATCTTCCTTTTGTGGAATTTGGCATTTTGGATATTATCTTGAAACCAGAGTTTCCCACTTGTAAATATGACCTCTTTTGCTCATTCATGTGCTGTGGACTCGGATGTGAAGTAGACGTGGCTTCAGTGCATGGCCTCCATTATAATTGTTTTTTGTACCATAATTCCACTGTTAGACTTCACATTAGGACATTAAAAGGCCAAGTCTGTCTCATAGCAAGAACAAAAGACTCTTTTTGGGTGGCTGGAGAGTCTGTCAGTGCTGAATGAATGCTGTTTAGTCTCTTGCACAATTGCACTGTAGGGGAGCTTGTTCCTGTGAGTATGTTGACTAGACTGTCACCAGCAGGTGTGAGTGTGTGTGTTTTGCGAGAGAGCCTGGCGTCAAGGTAACGTAACAGTTCATCTGCTTCCAGAAGCTTTTTTTGGTTCTTCCTAAAGATGTCTCCATCAATCTTCTCCCTGTCTCCCCCTATCTCTCTCTCTCAATGTCTCTCTATCTCTTGCTGTCTTCCTGTCTCTGTTAGCACATCCTAGCTAACACTTTTAGGTTGTAATAATGTTTGTATCCATTAAGGAACAAAAACATTAAAAATGTTATTTTGAAAGTACTAGACATGGTCAGATTGTACAGTTTTTAAGATGTTGTGGTGTATTGTTATTACTTGGTTAAATCTGTAACATTTTTAAAACATTCTACTAAATAATTAAGAATAACTTATTGATGTTTATGATTTATAAAATTGCAGGAATGTTTTTTGATAACTTTAGGAATACTTTTTGAGATCATTAGCCAACGTTCGGAGAACATTCCCTGTTAGCTATAGTCTGTCAGGGACTTAGTCCAGTATATTTGTCCATGACTGTTTTATGGCCTTTCATAATGAAAATCTACAGCAGTGTCAGAAATTTMTTTTATTTTAACAAAACCAGAAATTTTTAGATGCAGATATTGAGGGTGTTATTTTAAATTAACTGAAATAAATGCAGTCAGTTAAATGTCAACAATGATGGCTGTTACTTAATACAGCTATAACTGTTCCTAATACAGTATGTTTGATGTTTGAAATGTTTCTCCTTATGTGTGTTGTTTTCATAGCTGACTTTATTTAGTAAAATTTATATCAGGTCTGTGCCTGGTGCCATATCATACTATCAAAGGCAATAAATCTACAAAATCAATCCCTAGATAGGCCTAATAGTACAGTATTATATGTATCGATTCTCGGGTTACAGCGTTACACATTATAAATATCTGGGGGATTTTTGTCCCTTTTTTGCCGCAAGCCCTGTTCATTTCTGCCCCTAATTCACAATAATATTGACCATGCTGGAGATGACAGTTGCGTTTACATTTATGCATTTGGCAGATGCTTTTATCCAATGTGACTTACAGGGCTTTTAAACTGCACATTTTATCAGCATGTGTGTTCCCTGGGAATCAAACCCACACCCTCTGTGCTGCTAACACAATGTTACATTACCATTTGAGCTACGGGAACACACTGTAGCTCAACAGATGCATATTGGGTTACCAGGGGTCATTTTGTGACCCAATGACCTGTGAAAAAGCTTACCTCTAATCCAGAGTGGAAATGTGTGTGTGTGTACTTGTGTAAATAGGAGTCACTTTGTTTTAAAGGAGAAAGTGGTGGGGACAGGGCGTGGTGAACAGATGTACTGGTTTTGATGTAATGAAATACATTCGCTTCGCTTAAAATAGTTTCCCTATGACAATTACTACTACATACTAAATGTAAGGAATGGTGAATCATTGAGTGATTTTGGACACAGCGTGTGTTAGACAATACAGTAACTGCTATTCCAAAAATGGTGGCATTGCTGTGTTAGCCATTAGCACAGTTAGCAACAGCTGCAAAAATACACCCATGAACCCCCACAGAGACGCCATTCAGAAAGTTTTCAGTTTAAGGAAGCAGACTTGTCTCCGATAATAATGCAGCCTTATTCACAGGTGAAAGGTGCTCTGAATAATAATAACAAAAAGATCAAGAAAAATGTGATTCTTCACAATTGTAGTAATTTTAAATTTAAATGATTAATTTGAGTAATCAGTCATATACCTCTTGAGTTTAAACAGGTCAGGGTCTAATATGGAAGCTGCCAGCAATTTTAGGTTGTAGGAACATTTCTTGGAACGTTCCCATTAAGTAACAAAAATGTTAAAAATGTTATTTTGAATATTCTAAAAACATTTAAAACATCATTTTTTGACATTGTATTAACATTATTGCTTGGTTATAATTACAGTTATAAATAGTTGATGTACATATGTAAATATAGTTGATGTAAATATGTAACATTAAAAAGAATATTATTGATAACTAAGAGAATCTTTCAGAGAATAAAAAAATTCCCTGTTAGCTGGGATATCAATATATAATAATATACAGAATAAATAGGCACTCTATGAATCTCTAAAAATAATGTTTACCAATCCCATGTACTTGGCCTCTTGACAATAAGGAGATAATTAATGATCTCTCTCTCTCTCTCACACACACACACACACACACACGCACACACACCCAATCACAATCTCTGTTGTCTGAACTCAGGACATGGAAGCATATGTTATAGTCATCAGGTTAACACTTTTCTAACACCTGACACCTGTGTGTGTGTGAATAGGTCACAGTGTATACATGTCTATGTTTTTGCACCTTGAATGATTATAAACACTGTGTGTTTTTAATCTGTACAACTAACATGAGTAGTATTACATAACAGGAAATGTTAGTCTAGATTACATCAAAACACTGATCCTTATTACTTAACACAAGCACATTGCATGCCTTTCAGTTTCTTGGACTTGTGTGTAAGCACAATTGTGTGTGTGGGGCATTCAGTGAAATCCATTTAATAAAACTCCTGAAAAATCGGGGAAGCACACAAATGTGGAAATGATAATATCATCAAGTGGAGTTTACTTTCATCTAAAGAATTATAAACTGTTATAAAGAAATATAATCTGTTTAGTAGTAAGACACAAAACACACTGCTGATGGTTTTGCTCTTATGTGTAATTGACAGGCAGTGACAGGAAGAGGATTCGGTGATAAGGATTTCAGAAGTGGACTGGAGAATGGCATTCTGCTCTGCGAGTGAGTCTCTCACACACACACACACACTTGCATATATGGTTGTAACGTCTGGCATATTATGGCATATTATGGTATAAGTGTTTTCGTAACCCATGGCTACATTGTTCAACACATATTTTTTCCCCTTTTGTATAAACAGTGGAAAGTGTCATGTATGTTTCTGGTTCATTTATGTTTCCAGTTCATATGTTTTGTTTTTGCTCCAAACATTATAATGGTGTGCTGTTGAGTCCCAGGACATTATGCATTATGAGTGATTTTGTTTGTGGCATGGATTTAATGCTCTCCACTCTCTCTCTTCTTCGCTCTCTCGCTCTCTTTCTAATTATGTGACTCATCAGGTTGCTGAGTTCAGTCAAACCAGGCCTAGTGAAAAAAATCAACAGACTTCCCACACCCATCGCAGGACTAGTGAGTGTAATTAGTGTTTGTGCGTTCACTTGTTTGTTTGCGCTGATCTTTTGTCTGTGATGTGCCTGTTCGTGTCAGGGTTGTCTCAGCACTGCTGTCTCAGAACAAATCATGTACTGTCCAACAGCAGCTTGTGTGTGTGTGTGATGCTGACACTCATGGAAAAACAACTGATGACTTATAAAGTCTTGCTGTAGCATTAAATAAATGTTAATCCAGTTATTTTGGCTTGATCGGTTCTGTTTACACCTTATAAAGAAATATTATGGCAGTACTGTGGTAAAATAATGGTATAAGAGGTGATAAAAGAGATTATCCTAGTACTAAATGATTATAATGATATAATGATAATGATTACGCATTAGTATTAAATGATTACCATATTCATATTCCATTAAGATATTTAAAAGGAATAGCATGGTATTATCATAATAAAAGTTCAAAGAACATGATGTTAATATATTACAATGTCCAAAAACTCTGATAAAAACTGATAAAAATACTATGGGACTGTTTTGTTTTACATTTTATGATAATCTAAAAATGTGATGCTACATTTTGTCACTAGCAAAACACTCACATTTAACCACAGACACAAACCTGTACTTCAAATAATGAGTTTTAGATTCTTTTCTGGATTGATAACAACATGCAGTTCATCTCTCACACACATTGTGAGATGTGGCCTGTAACTGCTGCATTCAGTGGACAGCAGGTGTGTAATATGTGTTTTGTGTCTCATCAGGATAATCTGACCATGTTCCTGAGAGGATGTGAGGAGCTGGGACTAAAGGGGTCACAGCTGTTTGATCCGGGAGACCTGCAGGATACGTCGATACGAGCGAATCTAACGTATGACACTGTGTGTGTGTGTGTGTGTGTGTGTGTGTGTGTGTGTGTGTAGAATACAGTGTGGAGGAGGACTGTTGGGAGAAAAATTAATTATGTGAAATTGCAACACTTCATTTTTCAGCTAAAAGTTCTGAAGGCGCCACTAGTTTTTGGCAAAGGCAACACCTCCGAGCTCCAAAATGCATGTGTATTAACTGGACCTACCTGCAAAACAGTTTTTTGTTGTTATTTAAAGGAAAAGTAGCTACATTTAAAATAACATTTTACTAATTTTATTGCCGGTTTGAAATATGCAGTATAAAATCGAAGCTTAACTTTCTGGAGATTTTGGTCTTTCCTATTGCCTTCGTAGAGAATAACTGCAGTGGGATGTTTCCAAGATGTCTGCATAGTGGACTGACATTTGTGGTGCTAAGATTAGCGCTAAGATTGATAGTTGTGTTTAAAATGACTTTTTCTCTCTTATTTTTTGCTGTAGGGGCTCTGACTGCAGTAGAAAACTGAAGAATGTAAGTACACTGAGCCATTTGCTTGATTTGTACCCATTTGTACCCATTGCTTGTAATTGTATTCTCACCTCAAACTCTGTGTGTATATTTCTGTGTGTTTGAATGACTAGGTGCTGATAACTATATACTGGCTTGGTAAAGTTGCTAACAGCTGTACAACATACAACGGTCCCACACTTGATTTAAAAGAGTTTGAAGGGCTTCTTTCCATGATGCGGAAGGTAAATCTGGCTTAAAACACTTAAATAAACAGCAAGAACAATAAAATATATCTACATGCCTTTGCTAATGTAATATTTTTTGTTTTGATGTTTGTTCCTGTAGGAGTGTGTAAGTGAAGAGGTGGACTCCCCTAAGCGCAGTATCAGGGACAGCGGTTACATAGACAGCTGGGAATCGGAGCGTTCTGATTCACTGTCTCCTCCGAGACATGGCCGTGATGATTCATTCGACAGTCTTGACTCGTTTGGCTCACGATCGCAAAACACGCCCTCCCCAGACACTGTTATTCGCTGCAACAGCGATGGTACGACTTTATTAGCATGTTTTATGTATCTTAATTCACATAAAACTGGGCAATATATTGAATGTTTGCAAATAACACAATGATTCACTGGTGATTTAAATTAAATATCCATCATAAATATTGTGATAAATTAAATGCTCTTTTTTATAAATTGAGTATCATTAGACCAGTTTTAAAGTCAACAGCAAAAACTGTGTGAAGGCCTGTTCATGTCAATGACAACGACAATAATGACAACTATCAAACAATAATGATACTAAATAAAATGTAAAAAATCGTTCTAAATTTAAGTGAATGACAGCCCACACCAAAACTATAATGATAATGATACAGAGGAATAAGATTGTTAGGACCATGTTTTGACGCTTTCTTTCCAAGCAGCCAATGAAATCTTTTTTTTTAATTAATTAAATTAAAAAATTAAATTTAAAGAGCTCACACATTTAAAATGGCAGATAACGTTGTGGCAAATCTCATCACCAAGGTCCAGAAAAACATGTTTGTTATTCCTTTCTTTAAAGCAACAGCAGGTCATCTGACTGAAACTGCAGCGTACGAACTTAGAATAAACATAACATTATTGTCCATTGGTGTGGATGCTAATATAGCTAGTTACCTTTACTTGGTGTGAACAGGCCTTGAGAGTTTGTAAGTTAGATTAATTTCTGCACACACAACAGGCCCTTTGGGTTTCTCCTGTCAGCAGACCTTTAGATGAGAGCAGCTGGTGGTGAATACACACACACCAAATCAATCATAAAGTCTAGACTATTCGATTAGAAGAAGAGATTATTCCCACATACTGTACGTGGAGTGGGGGTGTGAGAACGCAGCTGTTGTGCTGGACAGTCGTTCACACTCATCTGTCAATGGGAATGTGCGCTGAGTGTGTAAAAGGATCATGGCGCAAGACACAGAAAAACAGAGACATGACAAATCACCAATTGTTTTAAATAACTAACAGCTCTGGTAAAAAATTAAATACAATACTAATTATTGCAATACTTAATAACAGTAACTTTGAGAGAAGAACTGAGATATAAAGCACATTCCTATCCCTCAATATCTCCTTCCGACAGACTCTGAAGGGGACGGCGGTCAGAGGAAGTTGCCAGACGTTCGCAAGGACGACATGTCTGCCCGGCGTGTGTCGTACAAAGAGCCTCGTGCCGCTCTTCCCTTCAACCAGTACCTGCCGAACAAAACCAACCAGACCAACTACCTGCCTGGCCCCCTGAGGAAGAGGAGGAGCGAGAGAGAGGAAGACAGGAGAAGTATGTCAACGTCTCCTGTAGGAGAAAGACCTCTGAGGTAAACATGACCCCTCCTGACAGCGTGTTTTTTTTCTCAGGCAGTGGCTGAAAGCCTTCTGGCTTCAAACAAAAATCTTCTGTCTAAACAAAAATCTGTTCACTCAGGCATCATCTGTTTAATATATCATAGTCTGTTTGAATCATCCGGTGTTGTTGACAAGTGTGTGTGTGTGGTTGCACTGTGAAACTGCTATTCCTCTCCACAGAGAGGACAGTGTAGAAGTATTAAAAGAAGGGACTGTCATGTCTAGGAGCCAAAAAACGTTCACCTGGGCGGGTGAGGAAGGGGTGGAGCTTGAGGAGGCGGAGCTTAAGAAATTGAAGAAGCTAGAAAAGTCAGGGATTAAAGTATTACCTGCTTCTGTGCGATTCAACAGGTCAGCGATTGCTATGAGAGGGCTAGTCGGTGTGTGTGTGTGCACAGATACTAAAACTGCTAACTGCAACTGTGTGTGGGACCTACTGGATAAAAATCTGACCTCGTAACCATAAAGCTTGTGGTGTAAAGCAAAGCGATTTACAAGGTTGCTCCATGGAGAGTATTGTAAACTTTATGTTTGTTTTGGTTTTGTTTTGGTTTGGCCAGGTGATTATAACAAAAATCATAATTTATGATATTTCTATCATGATTATTAATTTAGATTACAGATTTCAGATTTACAATAAAGTACTGTAAAATAACTGCATGCACTATTCTTTTTGAAGGATACACATACAAAATACAGTTTTGTTGATTATTTACAATTTTGAAGACTAGGAGTGATACCGATTGTCAGACTGTATTTCGTTGTAAATTGGTTTCAGCTTGTATAGTTTGGTTAATATTTCAAGTTGATACTGGCTGTGTAGTGCAATGTGATACTGACTTGTTGAGTTAGTGAAGTAACTGGATGTGCATGGACTCTGGTTTGAAGATAATGAAGTGCTTGTGTGCTTTATTGGGCTAAGTAGTAGTTATTTTAGTTATACTAGTCTGGTTTGGTGTGAAGGCTTGATTAAACTCCTGGAATGGAAGCACGAATACACTTATTGTACCACACAGTATTTCAAATATATTTAAATGTTGTCGTGGCGAATCTTCCCTTTAGTCCAAAGACAATTTCTGTGGAGGCCAGTAAACCTAAACCACCTTCACCTGACATCATTCTTCGGCGTAACAATGACTTCCTGCGTACTGCTGCCCCACACGAGTGGGACTCCAATGAGGAAGACGATGATGAAGAGGGAGAAAAAAAGGTTCCAGACGTCCAAAAGGATGACCTTGCTTCTCGCAGGGCACGCATGAATCAGTTCAAACCCAGTGTGACGCATCAATTCCTGCCGGGCTCTTGTAGCTGGAAGGACCGAGAAAAATGGGAGGGAATCCGACTGGCTTCCCAGCACGCGGTTTTGGAGAGGATGGAGAAGCTGGAACAGGAGAAAAGGAGGTGTGAGAGAGAGATGGTCTCATGATCATGGTCTAAAAGGAAATAGTTGTTTTACAAAGCAAACACACTTTAATTATACAAACGTGTGTTAAATATTTTCATAGAGCCTTTGAGCTTCATACAGTAAACTAATTTTTCAGTCTGTTCTGAGTTTGTTAGGTTTCTTTTCTAATCACAGCGAATTGGCAAAAATCCTGTAGACTTTCATTTTAAACTTTCTGGCAGGACACAGTCCTTATAGCTGTTCTTTGTAGGCGTTGTTGTGGTTTCTAATGTACATGAATTAAAGGTCCAATTTTAAAACCGTTTAATTTAAAAACACACAGGGGACCTTTAACCTACATTCTAGCAACCACCCAGTACACTCTTGAAACCAGTCAGAATGCCCTAGCAGCCAGTGTGATGTTTAACTCTGCTCTACTGTAGGTTATAGGGTTTTTGTTTATAGAATTTGTACCTATTACCTGGTTCTTTCTTTTATTCTCTTTGTTTCTCTCTCTCTCCCTCTCTATATATATCTGTCTGTCTCTGTATTGTTGCTGTGTTGTTTTATGTGAAATTTGTGGACACATATTTGGTGCATTTCATATACTGTTATATTTCTACTACAGTCAGGCTGACTCTGCCTCCCCTGAGGCGTCAATCATAAACCGTAAAGACAATCCCTTCCTAAATCCTAAAAAAGAACGAGAAAAAGAAAGGAATGTGGAAGATGAGAGGGAGGTAGAGAAGAGGATAGTCATTCCGAACCCTCAGAAAGATGATCTAGCAAGGAGGCGGACTGGGGGAGGGCCACGCCCTCCCAAAGATCCTCATCAGTCATTGGTCCAGTCTTCCATCACTCAGTCAGACCTGGAGACGTGGCAGAGACTCAAGATAAATACAGAGAACAGGTCTCTCAAAACATGAACATACCCAAAATCATTTTCTCTCACACTGTCACAAAGTGGTGACAGTCGTATTTAAAAGTGAAAGAAAATGTCCTAAATTATCATTCTGTGTGTGAACAGAATTCAGAAGTCACTCCTAAATTGTGGATGGTTGATTCTCAACTTTTTAGACTTTAATGGCTCATGTTTATACAAGCATGCTTTTTTTGGACTGGACTATCTTATTGTTGATAGACCACAGGTTGTGACTGTAGTTAGTTGACTATTTGACTAGCTATCTGACCGCTGTGTATAGTTTAACTTATGGTCTATGGTTTAGTTTAATGTATTGCCACATTGTTCCTACTCATTTTTATCTTCCGTACTGATCTACAGTGAAGATGGCTCCACACCTGCTGAAGTGTCAATAATAACTCGCAAGGAAAACCCCTTTCTGACCCCTGAGAAAGAGAATGAAAGTGAGGAGGAGAATAAAGAAGGGCCAAACAGAGAGGCAGGGGGGAGGGTGGTGGTGCCTAATGTGGAGAAAGATGACCTGGCCAGAAGGCGGAGCCACAGTGGGCCCGTGCCACAGAGAGACCCACTGCAGTCATTGGCTCAAACGACCATCACTCAGTCAGACCTGGAGAAGTGGCAGAGACTCAAGATGAATACAGAGAGCAGGTGACCTTTACCTCTGACCCCTGACCTAACATGACCTGACCCAGCATCTTTTTGAGACTTTTTTAAAACTGTAAGTCTACCCAAATAGTATGTTTTATGTGTTTCTTTACACATAAAACTGATGACACACCTGTAATTTTTCAAATTCAGTCATTTATCAAAAAAAACGGCGCATGTTTCATTTGACAAATAGAAGATCTAAGTACCACAAACCAGCCTCCTGGCTCAACAAAAAAATACAACCATCAAAACTGCATGTTTTGCAGTGTTGCAGGATAGTGGAGTAGATGGATGATTTTAAATTATTTATTATTTGCGATAAATAAAGTCCATTTAAATTTGCAATCAACTCAAAGTCCCAGACTTCAAATCCTGTTACAGAACAGTTTTGCTTGCTCAAAACATGGTGTGACTACTCCTTTATTGTCTTCATTCGATGGCTTTTGCAAGTATTTTGTTTTCAGTGTTGACAGACAAATTAATTGATTCGTACTTGGTCACGCCTGGTGAGGACACAGTGGAGGCCTGAAATATATTTAAATCACTCAAGGCTGAAAGCCAAGAAAATTGGTGTGTCTATGCTGTGAGTGCTGCATAAAAGTGGTCTTCTTACGCTGTTGTGTGGATGTTTGTTAAAGTGCGCCTTTGTGAGATGCAAAAGTCTGGAGAGGGAAGCCCCTCTTTAGCAAACAGACATCACCAAGGCAACAACTAAAACCAAGAGATGCTCGCAGAGAAAGAGAGCAGGAGAGATTGTGTGTGTGTGTGTGTGTGTCAGACATAGAGAGAACATAAAGCAGTTGAATAAGAGACATTGAGAGAGATTCAGGACTGTATGACATTCTTAAGTGTGGCACTTTGCCTTGCATCTCAGAGATTTCCATATGTCTCAAAAGGCCAATCTTGCATTAGTCTCAGATTTAAATGAAATGCCTACATACTGCCTGCAGTCTGTCTGCTAAAGATATGAAGCCTAATGCAAACAAAATTGTAAATAACTTTCTCATTAAATCTAATAAGATTTAATCTATCTGGCTGATTTTAGGCAAAGGCACAAAGTTTTTTATATATACCATACTCAAAATCTGTCTTAAAATTTGGTGATTTGTGATCACGGAGAATGACGTTCTGACTTTTTACACAAGTCTGTTGATGTCATGGTGTCATGTCATGTGTGTGTGCGTGTGAACAGCGACGAGCCCATTGTCCCTCTGTGTCAGACGTGTCTTGAGAAGGGCTGCCTCTCTATCGCCTCCAAGGCGACGGTGGCCAAGAATGATCTGGCTGGTTGCCGGGAACGTCCCTCCGGTGAGCGACGGCGTGTTGTGACATTTGGGGGAGTGACAGAGATGGAAAGTACTTCCTGGAATGATGAGGATAAGGAAAGTGGAGAGGAAGAGGGAAACATGACAGAGAAGCTACAATATCTCCTTTCCACAGCACCTGTTGCTGTGCCCACCATAGGGCTGGGCTCCATACTGACAAAGAAAGCAGTCAGCAGGTGCATTGCATTTTTGCGCAGCAGACCAAGGTGCATGCCCAGCTAACAGGGACTGTTCTCAGAACGCTGGCTAACGTTTACTAAAAGTTTTCTCAACTTCAAAAGTTAACTTGACTTCTCAACTGCAAAAGTTTTTGCAATACTGTTAGTATAACTATTTTTAACAGTATATATCATATATATCAAAACATTATTCTTGTGGAAAGCTTTCAAAATGTGGAATATCATTCTTTTAACCAAGCAATAATGTTAATACATCTAAAGGGTTAGTATGTCTAAAAAATTGGACGTTTTTTAAAAAAATGTACTAGAACTTTCAACATTTACATAAACATTTTTAATATTTGCACACTTAAAGGGGTCTTCTTAGACAGGAAACATTCTCAGAATGTTGGCCAACCTTCTCTAATTGTTCTCTCAAAGTTATAAAATGCATTCTTGCAGTAAAGTTAGTAGAACTTTTTATCGAATACGTTATTCTTAAGTTGTTAGTGGAACAAAATGTCAGGGAAACGTTCTTACAAACGTAAATTGTTAGCTGGCATTTCAGTGCTGCACACACTGCCTGTTGAGAACTGCTTGCTCAGAGAAATATTCTGCTTACTAAAAGGATCCGGACATATATGCACATACTCACCCTCACACGTGCTGTTGTGTGAGAATGTGTGCTTGTGATCTTGGCAGTAATGCTGCAATAATAGTGGCATGTCGGCTTCATCTCACTGGGTTTTGTAAAGCTGAAGGAATCTTGCCTTGTGGGGCTGTTAGCATGATGCTAACAACTGTACCACAATTTGATGCTTTGAATTGCTTATTCAGGTTGTTTAGAAGAAAACTCAGTTGTGAATGTCTTACAGCACCAGTTTGAGTTGAAATATGAGTCTGGACATTGTGTAAAAGGAAATGAGTTGAAATATTTTTGTGCTTGTCTAAGAGAATGATGAAGTGTACTAGTGTGTCAGTAGTATTTGTGTAGCTGCATTGCAGTTGCTTTGTTTCCCACTGGACTTCATTTCTCCCTGCCTGTCTCTGCATTTCCTCTCTTTCCACCTTTTTACTATTTTTTCTGCCTTTGACTCTCTGTTTCTCTCTTTTCCATCCACATCTCCATCATCATGAACTTCTTCACTCAGTGGAGATGCAAACCCTGAGCCTGCCGTAGTCGTGCCCCCCGAACCCTTAAGCCCCACCACGTTTGACCTCAAACGACCTTTGACCTATTCACAGCCTGGGCTGCCAGAGGACAATATGGCTGAAAAAGTGAAAGATGAGAGAGAAGATGACGAATATGAAGAAGAGGAGGAGAGGCAACCGGATGTGGCAAAGGATGACATGTTAGCTCGCAGGACAGGAGCGTTTCAGAAGTCGGCAAGGGGAAGGCAATATAATAGCTTTCTCCCACAGCCGGGGTCCAAGAGAGAGGTCCCTGCAGCAGCTTCCTTAACCAAGAAAGGAAGCATGCAGTTGGGTATGAGTGGAGACCTTCAATATCTGGAAAGAAACATAAAGACAAAGAGAACCTGGATTGGACAGAGGTGGGACAAGCTTAATGAATTCGAAGACCTAACCTTTGGGGTTCTGATGCATGCGACTAACATGCTTGGTGCAGTGATGAAAACATGTATTGTAAGGGAAATATACACATATTTAATGGTGCTTGCTAAGGCTATTCTTGAACTTTGGAACATCTTGTACAATATGTAGGTTCCTCAGATCATGCAGCTTGATGAGGTGTGCTGTTACTTTTTTGAGTAAACTCATGTACGGTCTTATCAGCATATGGTATTTTTGACAGAAATGAACCAGCAGACCAAGAACCAAAGACACAAGTTCCGGTTGCCATAGTTACCCAAAAGAACCCTGACATTGTGCACAGACCTGCGGCCAATGTTGACCGCTCTGGAGATTACAATGAAGAGTGTTGGGATGAAGATCTACCAGACTTTAAGAGGGATGACATGCTTGCCAGAAGAACCGGAGCTTACCAAAAATCAAGAGGGGGGGCCGGACAACCTTTTAATGTCTTTCTTCCTAGTCCCGGGGCTGTCAAACAGAAAACCTCTCCTGTCACTGTAAGAAACCAGTCATGCTTCAAGCCTAGAGAGCAAGAGACAGACTCAGCTTTGGACAGGTTAGAACCATCTGTTCTGAATGTTGCTGTTTTGGAGGTGTGTGCACAATGACATTGTTTAGATTAGTGTATATTAACATTAATGGTGAGTGTTTTGATGTGCTTATTGGATTTGCCGTGGGCAATCACCTAATTTTCACTTTCTAGTGAAAAGATGATAGTCTTGTGACTGATTTTTGTTAATGCTGTCTGTTTACTAACATGAAACATATCAAATCTACTTCCCCTACTTTCCCTTGACTATGTCCCACTTTTTGTTTAAGAAACAGGAAGTGAAGAAACTAAATTTGTTGTCTTTATAAACAGTATATCTCTAATTTTATCAAACTTGAAAGTGTACTTGTGAGATCTTTCCATAAAATAAATACTTTTGCTTCAATATTTTGTGTTTTGATGCAATGGCATTTAAACAGTATGGCCTTCGTGTCCAAATAGTTTTTGAGGCCACTGCATACAGCCTAAGTTTCAAATATCTTTAAAACTCTTTAAAACTTAAATACTCTGTTCTTTTGCACTTAATTCTCTGTTATTTTTGGCTGGTCTGAGAACAGAGGGTGTTAAGCTTAACTAAACAAAACTTGGATTGAATGCATTCCTCAGCCTCCCTTTCACAGCCCTGCTTTGCTTTTGTAACCATGGCAACTTTCTCAGCTTCACCCTTAGCACTGTGGCCCCGCCCCCAAGAGATGCTGAGGACATGCCTAGGAAGTGCCCTCAGATGATGGACAGGCAGGAGGCGGGCACTGTGTGTTTGGTGGGACAGGAAAGTCTTGTTAAAGATGAGACTAAAACCAAAAGCCCCTCCCCCATACCTGAACAAGCCTCACGTCGCCCCCTTTGGCAGGAAGATGATGATCTACCCCCAATGTGAGAAAGCACTTTGAGGACCTAAATTCAATATTATTAAAAGGAGCTTTGACTAAAAATGGCAAAATATTTTTTGTGTTTCATGCTTGGTCTCCATATTTTATTGTTCTCAGTTTACTTGGTTCATTACTGTAATTGTCACACAATTATCAAGGTGATGTAAGCAGTGTTTTATATGGAAAAGCAGGAAATTGACCGATATTACTAAAACACAGAAGGTGCCTTGATATCACATCATTGTCTGTGACAGCCCTCTATAAACCTAAAATAGAATTTGGCTAAACAGAGATGCTAAACAGCTAACATCGCATTACAGCACCTTTAAAATCAACATCAATTGTTGTTTGCTAACTTATTTTACTTCTGCAGTCTGTTGTTTTTCTAAATGAAACAGGATATTCAAACATTCAGGATATTCTGATATTCAGATTCATGAAATTGGTTAAAAAGAAACATTTCCTAAGAGGCAGAGCAATTTTGAAGTTTTTTGCACTGAAGAATAAAACCAGCATAAATAAAGTAAATACATTTTCATGATTACTTCAAATGACAAATAAAAAGGTTCAGAGGAGGCAACTTCTGTCCATACCCTTTATAATTCGAACCTTTTTTAAAAACCTTCACTTGAAGATTTTAATTACAATAACTTTGCACAGGCAGTAGAAAATATAGATGAGCATGTATTCATATACGTATACTATGTATACATAGGATGTATAAGAAGTCTATATATGAGAAACAGTATGGGACATATCACATTTTTATTAAGAGAGGTTTGTACATAGTGTTTCTTTTTGTTCTGATGTTTTGTTTTAATAGCTCAACATTGTTTTATTTATTAATATTCTAGATTCAGAGCTACTAGTGTTTCTGATGAAAGAGAGTAAGTTTTTTTTCTATATCTTTCTGTCCGCTGTTTGTTCTTTATGTAGCTGATGCAGATCTGAGCAACTGCATGTACTAGAAACATACATTCATACAGTGTGTTTTAATGTATTATAAATTTACACACTCTTTCTTTAGATGCATGAAAGCTGAGTTGTCAAGTCTGTCTGTACTTGTGCATGTGAAAGCATATAAACAGAACTTTCTCATAGTTTGCTGTGGTGGAAAATCTTTATCCCGAATAAAGTGTGTACACTCATGTTTTTAACTTCATTCCACTACAGCAGTGATTCCCAACGGGGGTACAGTATGCTACCTGTTTGTATCCAAATTGTATCCAGACAAACAGATGTTTCAAACCATTAAACCATAATCAAACTAACTGTACGTAATAAATGATTCTGAATATCTCAAACTGATTCAGATTTACAGATTTGAGAGGAAGCTACTTGTGAGTCTGTTTATCACCCAGAGTGTGATTTTAGTGAAAAGATTTAGTTATTGAAATGGCCACTTTAAAAATGACAGTGAAAAATCATATTCAGGTTAATATTTACAGAATTCAGCATAACATCTTTCTGTTCTCTGGCATTGAAGGGGAATAGAGCCATGCTGATAGGGCTCTGGAGGTACAAATGACAAAAATGTTGGGAAACACTGCACTACAACAAGTTGCATTATGGGACACAACAATAAACCAAGTCATACTGTCAAATACATGTACTTTCTCTTGTAGAAGTTCTGTTTGCATTGTACATGGTCTTGATAACTAACATTCCTTCCAATTTTCCATATCATTACTAGTTAACATCTAACATTTCATCTGTTTTTTAACTTCCTGTCAACTGTTTAGGTCTCAAAAGAAGGCATGTTGTTTTCCTGGCTTTGATCTGACATTCCGATCTGACGTTTATTCTGTAGCTGTAACCAACAACCAACTTTTAAACTAGTCTTTTATTTTGTTTGTTATTCGAAGGAGTATGAGTTTGATTGACATGCGTGATGAAGAGGAGGAGATGGCCTACCTTCAGCCGCACAGCCAATCACGACACGAGCGCCTACACAACCAGTACAACAAACTAAAGGAGGAGGAGGACCAGTGGCAAGATGTGAGTCATACTGACCCACACACAAAAATACAGTTAACGCTCTTGCATGCATATGTGTGTACAGTTTCTGCCATCTGTGCGCAGGACCTGGCTCGCTGGAAGAATCGGAGACGGAGTGCCTCTCAGGATCTGATCAGAAAAGAGGAGGAGAGGAAGATGATGGAGAAGCTGATGACCACGGATGGAGGTTTTCGCCGGAAGAGCATCAAAACATATAAAGAGATTGTTGAGGAGAAGTGAGAGACAAATTCAAAAATCTGCTGTACACCCTCCAGATTTTGACCTAATGTGCTGTATGTTTAAATCAAAACTTTGTGTATATAAGCAGCACAAGTGATTTATGATTTACTGTCTTATCTTCCCATCCCCTCTGTTTTTGCCGACTAAAATTCATTGCACCTGCCTTTGTTTATTTGCATGGGCTGTGTGTTATTTTAGCAGTTGGTTTGTTGAACATGCAAATCAGGTAACGACACAAAAACGGGTAAACAATTAGGGCTAAACACAGTTTGGATTGCACAAATCTATCACCTGTTTGCAGGCTGGTTTTTATTGCTAAACTGTAAAAAAGACTTCCTTGATCTGGCATACTTAACTGTGGCTGTGAAATACATCATTGTGATGCTGGAACCTGAGTTGTTGGAATCCTGGCTCTTTAAAGTGCTGAAAGTCTGCTTGACCAAACCATATATATGGATATATGGTCTGGCTATAACATTGTTCTCCATAATTTAGTCATTAGTTGACAAATTACTGATGTTAGACCATATAAAGTTCCAGACCATATAAAATTCCATTTATCAACTGCTTTCTGTGGGTACTAATAACACAATCTTAATTGCCCCAAGCAAGCTGTCTTGGCTTTAGTGAATAAGGCACAATCTACAATGAGCTTAATGTACACAGAAAGGAGGCATGACTGATTTGGAATGACAGTGACATCATCTATGGCATGGATGTTTGAATAAGACACAGGTGTTTGCATTAACATACAGCGCACAAAAGTGCTAAAACTGTTCACTTCACTGCTTACAATTTCGAAATTTGCGAAATTGTATTAGCTGAATTAATTTATGTTTCAGTCCATCCTGAGATTCAACCCATGACCTTGTTATTGCAAGCGCAAGTCTCTACCAGTGGAGCTATAGAAACATCTCTCTCTCTTTCTGTTTACCTCTCAGAGAGCGCCGGGAGCAGGAGCTACATGAACAGTATTGCAAGGCCTCCACCCCGGAGGAAAAAGCAGCTATACTTCAACGCTACGCTCTCCGTTTCACCATCAGTGATGCCATACTGGAGAAACTTCAGCTTCCCAAACTGCCTTCTGCCGCGACGCCTCTTCACACCTCGCCTCTCCCCCAGCCTGTGGATCAGCCTACACACATGACCTTATTAGAAGCAGAAGTTCCAGAGCCTCCACAAACCACCCAGACACAACACAGTGTGCACACAGACCGGCAGGCTGCACAGAACCAGCTGCTGGTAAAGCCCAAAACACCTGAATCATCACCTGCCAAGACCACCAAAACTCCAGAGGTCCCATCAGCACCTACACGTGTACCACCTGTTTCCTCAAAGCCTGTGCCCCTTATCACCCCAAAACCCTACAGCCAGCCCAGACTTACCCCGGGGCCCCGCAAGTCATTTAAGGTAATATTAATCTCATTAACCAATCCATTTAAAACAAATTTGGCAACACTGGCATCACCAGACTGAACTGTAAAACATTTGTTTAGCTAGTCCCACCTCAAACATATACCATTGTTTGTTTGAGCAGCCGGCAATGTTTTGGTAGTGTTACCAAGATGAATGTCTCCAAGATGGAAATGTCAGGCAGTTATGACCATAACTCCTTTCACATCTGCTGTCTTTACTGGTAAATTACTGACAAATTATCTTTAGAGATCATGTGTGAACGGGACCTTTACAGGTAATGGCATCTGTCTTGCCAATTTACCAGTAAGGTAAGTTGTAACATTACCGGTAATTTACTGGTAAGAATTAAATAAAAAACACAATACCGGTTGGCACTCACTCGAGGTTAATGATATCACAAAGTTTACCAGTAGTTTGTTATTGGTGTGTGGATGGAATGTTACTGGTGAAAAGACAGAAGGCCATTGCACATTTGTGTATTTACCAGTAAAGTCATTCAGATAATTTGCAGGTAAATTACCAGGATGTGTGTGTGAAAGAGGCTCATGGTACTATCTATGGGAGTGCCATGGTATTTTTAGGATGACATCGGACACAGTATTAAAATCTTATACAATCACTGATGTATACCAGAGTTTGTTTTTGTTTTCCACTTTTTACCACTAATTAGGAACAAAGAAGTGTTTTAATAAATATTAAACAACTCAGTTTTAATGTGCATACTAATATGTTGGCAAGATTGGCATTATAGTGTGTGTTCTTTGTTTTTAATGCAGACCGATGGGCTAGTGCGTTTGAATGGTGAGAGCACGAGACAGGAGGAGAGAGCAAGTGGCATTAGTGGGTCTCTGATACATTCTGTCCCCTTCTCATCCACACTTCCAAAGCCAGACACTCACAGTCAACCACATGAGGAGCTAACTGTGTTAGAAAACTCCCACCACCAGCAGAACTCCCAAATTTCTGTTCCTGACCAGGAGAAAGAGGTTGTAGAGGAAGAATGTTCTCTTAGCTCTCAGGGAGAAAACAGCAAGGAAGATGTCTCAGCTACAGAACCAGCTACAGAGTCAGAACCAGCAGGTTAATGACAGCAACGATTACATGTGTCTGTTAATATCCAGCAGTCATATTAAATTTTCTCCTGAAATTTTTATGGTGAAAGTAGTATACAAACATACTGTATATTTCAGCACTTAAAATGTCCTTCCACGTACAAACAGACCATTTATTGAATCTAAGTGGCAAAAAGGTCTTGTCTTATTAAGGTCTATATTCAATATTAAAAATGTTTTATTAATATTGAAAATAATATTGGACACAACAGCAAAACACTTAGTTTAATTCTAAGTGTTTGGAGAAAGTGTGGAAAATAGTCTAAAACCTAAATTATGAAAGATTGTTTGGCAGAAAACTAAGATAATAAATAAAACACAGGTGAAAAATGTATTAAAACATATAACCCCTAAAATATATTACCCCTCTAAAAAATAGGTAGACTGAAGCAATTATAGATTAAATTATTTTTGGTGTCAGCTTTTGGTTTTATATTAGCAGGTAAGCAGCCAATGCCCGAAACTGTGGTGAAGCGTAACTGCATTGTCACAACAACCATTGTGACAGAACTCACTCAGACACACCCCCTCCAACCAAATGACACGCTCAGCACAGAGCAGGTGAGCCTT
>JAZGTJ010008330.1:0-21189 GCA_036877575.1 Botia almorhae
ATTTTTTTATTCATCTACCACATTAACTTAGAAACATGTTTTTTTTAACGTGTAATATGTGTTTTTGCACATGTGAAATTCGTGTGTCTTCTGTACGGTTAGCTTTCAGATTTGGTCTGCAGATCATTGGCTGAAATTAAGCTCTAAGGCTTTGATGGGGGACTGAACATATAATCACAGAGTTTGAAGCCAAGGGCCATCAAAAGTCAGGCTGACCATCAACCAGTGCTTTAATCTCTAACTCTCTCACTGACTAAACCGTGATAATCCCAATGCTAATCTGATGGGTCAAACCCTGAATTAATCCAGCCTGTCTGCCACTCATCAAACAACAGCTTCTGTGGTCCCGCTGCTCTGGGGTCTTCCACTGGTGCTTAGCAACAGTTGACACAGTAACATCCGCAGGTCATGCCCGGTAATCCACTCTCTGACTCTCAGTAGAGCTTTCAAGGGATCATCAAGAGTCAGTCAGAGCTATTTATGTGAGATTTTTAATAATTACACCACACGTTCGTAACGTCGCACAACAACATATAATTATATTTTAAAAAAAAATTTATTTCACATGGGCTGGACTCTAAATATGACGTGATGCTAATGTAACCAGTCCAGATGTACATTTGCACAGACGTACAAGTGTTTAGTTGTCACAAACGGTGATTTATAATTGTAATTTAATAAAAATGATTTATAATTTAAATAACTCGTAGCCGTAACTTGCAATTTTAACCAGAGATGGCAGTAGAGAGACAAAGTTACGGATTGCAGCTACAACAATAAAATTAACATTACCATTAACAGCACAGGCCAAACGATTCGCAAAACGATGTAATGCTGATGACGGGCTATCAGAACAGACCTGTGACCGTTTTCAGGGTCATGACCCACCAGTTGACAAACACAACTGTAAACGGTTTTAAATCATGGGCTATTTTAGTAACTGTCGGTCAGTATTTCTGGTTCTGAGGATTCTTTGGGCATTACAAGCTCTTCAGAAGACCACACTGGCCTCTTGCCCCACCCCTCTAGGTTCTGTTGTAGCCACATCTGTACACCCATCGCGGTTAAGATGACCACAATTACAACCGTGTTCCCAGAACACAAACCATGTCAACCGACTTAATCTGAGAGGGATGCCAAATGTCTAACTGTTTTGTTTTCACCAACATATTTTTCATACTTATAAGTGGTATTTACTAAAGCAGGCATTACTATTACTACTGCAAATACTTATGGTTAAGGATTTAAACAGATTAACTCATTCCACGCCGTTTAGGACATCCAAAACGAACTGAAAAAATCCAATAAAATTATTCCTGGTTCCTGCAGTGTGAACGCGTCAAAAAGCAGGTACTTCCGCCAACAGTTCTAGGAGCTACAAAAATGTTCCTGTGGTACTAAGACCCTTATCAGAGACTTGAGGCAGGACTTTTGGACTTGCTGAATAAGCAACCACCTGAGCAACACCAAGCCACCACCATAGCAACACCCTAGCAACCACCCTAGCAACCACCCTAAAAATCAAACACACCACTTACAATGTTATAAAAAACTAAAAACAGGTCACTTTAAGATGACATGTTGTGTCGAGCGATATGTTCGAGCGTGTCATGCTGCATTAGCTCGTTTTGAGATATGAACGACTACGTGTAAAACTGCGGCGTCAGTGTTAATCCTGCTGGAAAGTCGCAGTGAGTAAACGCAAACAGCCGATCATTTCCACACAAAGTTGTTACACTCGCATCCACATCCATCATTGACATTTTAATCAGATCAGTCTCGCCAATGCGACTGCAAATTCCAACTCCACAGTCGTTCTACTGCCAGTGGCAAACGAACGTTCTAGAAGCTCGATGTCAAACATAATTCGTTTATGAGCCGAGCAAACACACAAACAAACATTCTTCAAGTGCAGCACAAATCTAAAAAACTCTGACACATTTTGTCCACCGAAATTGCTGGTTATATTTAAGAAACACTACATATGCTTTAAACACAATTGGCCTGTAGGAAATATAGCTAGCTAGACAATTTGTTCACCTACAAGCCACCTTGAGTGCAAAGTTACAGAGTGAATTTCTGACTCCGGGTTGAGGCATATCTGTTTCTGTCTCTATTTCGAGCTGGCAGGAAACAGTAAACCCCAGGAGAGCACATAGCTTCCTTCCTTCCTTCCGTAGTCGTCCATCTGATTGCCCGTCAGGTTTGTCATTTGGCCCAAAGGTGCCCCTCCCTTACCTAACACATCCGGCAAAGCGCAGCAGTATTGGTGAAATGTGCCAGACTGTTACATCATTCTACTTGTGTTGATTTGGTAAAAGATATCGAAGCCTGTGTCCTTTTTTTGTTTAGGAATGACGAGTCAGTCCTGTTTATTATATTAACACTGTAATGAACTACAGCGGAAAAGACACACCTTTAATACATGACACCCATAACAGAGGTTTTCCTCTGAGATAGAGCGGCATTTCTCCAGATCCACGGTGCTCACGAGCACCAGAGGCTTGTTCCTGAAGCACAGCTCACAGCGGGCTCACCATCTCCAGACAAACCAAAACACTGACTTGGGCATGTCGTGAAAACATCGTATTAATCTAGTTAAAGTGTAATAATCTAGTTAAAGTGTAATAATCTAGTTACAGTGTAATAATCTAGTTAAAAATGCAGTTTATTACATGGGTATTTCCACTATCTATAAATGGCTGAAACTGATGACTGTGATTGTTCGGCTCATACCAGAAGAGTCATTCTGTAAATGCAGCTAGACTAACACACATGGTCCCTCACTTTATTTGTCTAACTCACCCTCTCTCTCTCTCTCTCTCTGTCCTAAGCCTCAGGACATCTCAAAAAAGCCACCAGTCACAAGATGTCATGTTCCTCTTTCCTACAGCTCCTTTACAGTTTTTGGCAAAACCATCACACACACAAACTACACACACAAAAACGATTCTATAATTACCATCTGGTCAGACGGTGGATAGGTGCACAATACTGTCTGTGTCTCTTTAGAAACCAAACCAAAAAGCTGCGGACAAAGGCAATCTTTATGTTATAGACTGCACTGTAACTCTACCATTTCTATTTGATCAAAGTCCAAATTGAAATGAATCAATATTTTTTTACCCGGCCCTAATAAATATGATCATGACCCAGATATCAGTGTTGCATTGTACTGCCAGGTCTCTGTGGATTCCCTCCCCTTCGGAAGAATACGGCTGTGGAGATTTTCTCCACAGTCTGAAAGCATTTCCTAAAGAGATATAATGACTATCTGTCTGTCCTCATTCACGGGTTATTAATACTCCGCTCTGCACCCTGGAGGAGTGTACGCTGTGACACGAATCATCTCAATGCTCCTCTTCATCGCACATAAACTGGGACGAGCGAGAGGATTGTGCAGACGGCGCCGTCAGAAAAAAGCCCCCATGCCATTTCACGCACGCTGCCCGCCAGCCCGGCCACTTCCTGTGCGCCGCTTCCAGTACCGACAGATCCGATGAGCGCTCGAGTTACTCGATTACAAAATAACTGAGGGATGATTTTCATTCCGTGCTGCTGCCGCATAACTGTACATGTGGAACAAAACACTAACAGAACGTCAGCGGAACGTCAGCAGATAAGGAAAATTGTCTCAGAGGAAGAACGAACTTACATTCTGACACAAGACACACATTTGTTCCTAACACTAATGAACTGCGCACACAAAGACTAAGAACGTGTACTGGGGTGTGTTGTGATTTCATGAGTTTAAAAGACCATGAACAATGTCACTTTTTCAGAAAAGCTTTAAAAAGGCCAGCTTAGAGTTTCTGTATCACATTAGATGAATTAAAGATCAGAAAAATCGATAGCCGTTCAAAGAAACAGCTGCTAGTAGCGCCATTAATTTAATTTAAAAGAGAAGTGAAATCAGTGAAACCAGATAAAAAGGATTCAATCTGGATTCAGATTAAGTTGATATGAATTCAGAGTCACATCACTCTGAGCACTACCACAATACGACCTTAAGAATTGTGTGTAATGCAATGAAATCTGGGTAAAAGGATAACTTAACCAACCCTGAGGGGAATTGTGTGGTGGACTGCCAGCGGTTTTGTGTCAGGGTTTCCCAGAGAATGCTCTGGTCTGGCCACATCAGACAGAGGGCAGGAAGTGGCAGAGATGAGGTCAGTATTTAGCACACGGTCAGAGTGAACCACACACAGTGGACATCCACAAGAGCGTCGTTTCGGAGCGAAACCCTTCTCTCAGCGTTCACATGGAACATAAGGATAAACCATAAATGACACTAATAAAAAAATCTCACTTGCAGGTCATTTAAAACTCTTATGACTTTTCTTTCTTTGCAAATAGAAAAGGCACATTTTTAATATCCTGAACTATTTCATGTGATGATTTATGAATTCAAGATTTATTTTAGTTTTTTTTAACTCAGTAGTTAATATAGTTCAAAGTGTAGCGAACCAAACCAGAATAATTCCGTTACATGGATATACAACGGTCAAGAACTCACTCCGCGAACGGCGTCTTAAATTCTGGTTTGTTCTTTACACAAAGCTATCGCGTGACTTCGAAAAGCTGGAATTTGGCACACAAGTTGTCTGGACTGCTTTTGTAATGCTTTCATTATGCTTTTTTGCTTGTGACACAGGGGTGAGTTAACAATGAAGAACAGCTTTATTAAATCTGTCACTCAAAGCCATTCTTGTCTTTAATTCCCTGAGATGTCGTCTCGCAGAGTTTCCCAGAATCCTTTACTAATACAAACTGACATGCTTTCTGTCCGGGCCTTTGTGGTTACTGAAGAGGGTGAAACGACACCCAAGGCTCCGCCCACCTCACTGATCCCCCGGCTTATCCTCTCTGACATCTGAGGACAGAACTTCTAAAGTCTTATTCTGAAAAGTTTAAAAGCCGGTGGAAAAATGTCTCATTACAGACACAACATGACATCCCCTTGACATTTATTACAACACAAATTCTAACGATATATATTCATGCTGTCAGTTTCGCTTGACTGAGCTACTGTTTGAAACAGTTACAGTCTTAAAGGCTACACGGCCCATCTTAGCTCATCCAATCGCAGGAAAGCCCTTTGTCAGAACTGTGTCAGGATGTACGTGGAACATCACCTGAAGTGATAATTGTGGCACAAAAACTCAAATGAGTGATAGATATGTCTGCACATCCTAACCACACAGCCCAAAGTTCCCATGTGGGAGACCCCAGTTTCTTTTAAAGGTGCGAGTCTGTTTCATAACCTCACAGCTCTCAGGCAGAAGTGATGACTGGTCCAGGCAGGACAAGCTGATGATACCAGAACATAAGATCTTCATTGAACTCCAACAAATATACAGACATGCAGAGCCACACAGAGGCAGTGTCCAGAGCACATACATCACGATGCTAATTTAATTTCCTAATCTCGATTCCTCTCAGTTATGCGACATATTCCGCCATTCATAAAAAGCACCAGTGAACGACAATGAAGCCAGTGAGTGGCTGGAGGTTTAATTCAGTATTCTGACGCCGCAAATGCGCGGAAACTACGGACAAATCACACCAAAATGCGGCTTTTTAGGACTGTGATCTGGCAGAGCACCTTTCCCCCAAGGGGGGACAATACGCACCGTATTTAAGCAACGTCTGAGCAACGTAATCCGTGTGTTTGCACAAAACTGCCCCCTCCCTCCACGCGCGCAGCCCACCCTTTAAAAGCATGTAGCGAGAAAGCGCTGATCAATACACGAACCCACTGGATTCCCATTGTCTTCCCATTCGTTATTGTCACCGTGTTACAATATTTAGTACGAAACCAGTGCATTTATGTTACCAGTGCTACAATGTATCCAGTCTTAGAAGCATTAATACTGCTACAGTGTATCCAAACAGACCTCATTACTATGGATTTAATGAATGACGTCAGAAATCAATAATATTGTTACAATGTAGCCAGTCTAGATCAATACTGCTACAACGTATCCCTATTACAGCTATTCAAATGTATTCAAATGGAACCATTAACACTGTTACAATGTTACCGGACTAGAACCGTAAATATTGTTACAACGTATCCAGTCAGAAATCACGCCTGCGTACAATTCTGCCTGACTCCCATTAAAAGCTATGCGTGTCTCTCTTCCTCTCCCCCTCCCTTTTTTCGGCAGACCCCCCCCCCCCCCTTCATTTTTCCCTCCTTGCCTCCCAGCTAGTAGTTCCACAAGCGTTCGCGTCGCTTCCAACATTATTGGATGCGCTCACAAGACATCCCTGAATACTGCGTAAATGTTACACCAAACGCTTCTGGGTTTCGGATCTACCAAAGACTTGCTTTATTTGGCTAGCCGACCCACTAATGTAACCAAACCTGTAAACGCTTAAAAGATATTTAGTGAAACTGTGGCCAGATCATAAGTGCGGACAGTTAATGCGTTTAAAGAAGCAAACGTTTAACTCACCTTAACACCCCTGTTACGCACTACGGAGCGTGTTGTTCCCTATCAAACGATTGTTTTCCACTTCCCCGGCCCCTGTCTCCACACCCCAGGAACCGAGAGTGCGTTCGGGGTGGGGGGCCTGGGTAGAAGGAATGGTCTCGGACCGACAGCCAATTTGGAGTTGGGGACGGAGCGTAGGGCTTACTGGTATCCAAAATGCATGTCTGAAGAAGTCGTAAAGGTTAGTTTTAGCTCAGATCTTGCTATCCACAAACGTGTATGTTCCTGGCCTCTCCAAAGCACGGGCGATCGGTATCCCACGATTTGTTCGTTGTATCCGGGCGCGTCGCTTACCTCCTAATCCGCCATGTTGTGTCCCAGTGCCTGGAATGGGAAGCTGCGGATTCCCAGGCCAGGCCCCGCCTCTCCTCTTCCCACGCAGCCACGCCGCGACATCTGGCGGACGTGTTGCTTCCAGGAAAAGGGAACGCACAGGAGGTTAAACATTTGCGAACAACCAAGTGTTTATTTTATAGTTTGATATCCGAATATGCCTTTATTCTGATTTTTACTTGATCTCCTCTGGCTGTTTACAAAGCTTTACAAAGTCTTTATTGTTATTAAATTTGTTGGTATTTCTTTTAAACCCTAATATACCGCTAGTTTTTATATCATCTCCCCATAGCACTGTTTTTTTAATTTACTTGTTTTTTTCTTTATCTTTTGGGCTGTATGCATAATGACATAAACGTGTAATACTTGTATTTGAGCTGTCGGGTCCGATTTCGCCGGAAATGTCAGTCTGAGATCATTTGACTTACGTAAAGCACGTAAAGTACGTCAAGCAACCTGCAATTTTATGATTGAAACAGAGATGCCGAAAAGGAAGTCAGAAGAAATATTTATCCTGGTGTCATTAATATGCACATAATATTCATAATACAACATTAGAAGGATTTAAAAAAACAGATAGCAACAGTTACCCGTTTTACAGTAAAGGCAACTTACACAACAGTATTTTATGTAATACTTTATTGATGGATTCACAAGTAGCAATTGCGTGTAGTTAATAAATAGGTGAATAAATACATTATTAAAAGCAGCATCGTAACACAGTACAGTAGCTACAATGTTGTAATATTGTGGGTTGTCGTTGGTGCTGGCCGAAGATCGTACAAATCTTGTGCTCTGTTTTAAACTACCTATGTTGATAGTCTAAAATTTCGGGCCAATAGCAAAAGCTAGAAAATGATGGACCATAAGAGTTTGAGAATACATTGAAACAACCACTGCTGTCAACTACTGTGCTTAAAGTGGTATCAGTGGAGCATGGAATGATGGGATTGGTTCAGGCAACCAGACTAGCGATGACAGCTCTGGTGAACTCGTCGCTTGACGCGTAGCCTCCCAGATCCGATGTGCGTACCTGCACCAAAGACAGCAACATAATATATAAACACACACTGGACAATTGCATCCACACACACATATACAGACCATATTAAGTTCTCTGGAAAAGGTGCTTGCTGTCTTACTATCCACATTGTGAGTGATGAATATAAGGTGTATGAACAAGGGTTCAAAATATTTAAACACGACAACCAATCCAACACCAGTAACTGTGACACACTTGAATCATTTTGGCTTCATATTTATTTTTGACACTGAGAATATGTACATTTGACAAAGCATTGGTCAGTTTATCTGAGGCACGAATGAACTGAGACAATATGTGTGTGGTTTCCATTCAACCCAAACACTATTGAGTCAAAACACAAAGTATTAATACTGCAGGAGCTGCATTAGAAAACACGAAGGCAACATGTCAACAACTGCTCAAATGTTGCATCATTATCTGAGGTAATTTTTCAACGCCTGACAGGCCGAGAGGTATTTGCATCCCATTCGGCCATTTCCTTCAACGTATTTTCCTTAAACGCTGTTAGTCAGCCATGACACAACGCAGACTTCCTGTCCGCTTCCCGCCAGAACATTTGCATCGTGAAATGAGCACCAGTGATTGGCCATTCCATTGATCACAGCATCAGATTGTTAATGAGGTTCAAAGTCGCAACATTTAAATGCGAAAACGACATGAAACGGCGGGCGCTTCAGTCAGTTTGCCAAATGTTGATCATCACAAATTCAATCGGCAAGGTCCTGGAATAACAACGAACAGTTTAAGAAGGACCAGCCCTGAACAGAGGAATTAAAAATAAATACAAGAACAAATCACACACAAACTACAGGGCGCTGGCGATACATGCACATAGACCAAACGGCTTAGCATGGAAAACTGAGACATAAAATAAACTGGAGAGGACAAAATACAGCAGTGTAGTGAAATGTAACATGCCAGAAATAATAATAGGTGGAACAGATACTTTTACAAACAGCAGTGAAAACAATAAACTTACATGGATGTAATTGACAAAAAAAAATCAGTAACCAAGTACAGGAGACTGACGCTTCACTAAGCTCCGCCCTCTTAGCTGTGGTTGTTTGGTTCAGATGAGCTTTACAGAAAAGAATGAGTCTTTATTCACTAAAATATGCTCATGAGGTGGTTAAACATGACTGGGTGTTCTCAGTCTGAAATTAAATATAGAGTAGCATTTTTATCTGCTAAAAATGAGAGCTGACAGATTTTGTTCCGCAGCAGTCACCTCTCAAAATAGACTTTAAAATTCGTATAGGGTTAGTTAGTATAATAAGCACCCAGGCAAGAACGTTTTATCCTATTTTGTATATAAATTCATTTAAAACCACTCATGCATAAGGCCTCATTACATAAACATACACCAAATGCTGGTCTGACTGTAGAATATGGCAGACAGCAACAGTTAAAAGGACCTGATTGGTCAGTGTAGTTTATAAGGCGGGGCTTACCGAAGTGTCATTAAAGCAAGGGGCAAAGAGAAAAAAACTGAGGAGAAACAAACATATGTCAACAGTCAATGAACATATTGCGAGAAGCTGTGGTGCGTAAGCAGCAATCTGGGAAACACATGAGGTTGGACAAGTGTCCTCAAACAGTCCGATGACGCAGGTTTGCCACAACTGCACGGACAAAGTCCCCAGTAGTGCTGTAGCCCCCCAGGTCTCGCGTCCTCACCTGGGACAAACAGATACACACGCACACAGTCACATACACCCAGAGCGGGGTGTGACGCAGAGGAGAAAGGAAAGGTAAAGACCACTTCAGAAATTTCAGACAAGCACATACTTGTAGACTCTCTAATATGACTGTATGACAAAGCAACATTTCAAAAAGCGTTAGAAGGCAAAACATGAAGCTTATTGATTCTAATGAGGGATGTCAGAGTTATCTGTGTAGAATTCGCGATTCCATTACATCAAAGCTGGAGTTCTGTGATATTTTAGTCTGTCTGTTAGCTTGAAGTACACATACATGCGAGAACACGCCCACAGGAAATAGATCAATGCAATAAAGAAAACTGTGTTCTTCACACTATTTTATGGGGCCTGTAGATGACAATGACTGTGAAAAAGTGTGTTAGGAAATCACTAAACAGCTGAACCAAACCAAGCTAGGTTAAAAGACCCGAGGAAAATGATAAAACAAGACAAACAGGTTTTAAACAATGCGGACTACAGAAACAAAACAGGCCTTTAAAATTTTGTTTAAAAAAAACTAACTTTGGAGGCACCGTGGCAAGTTATGGTTAAAGTTAGTCAGTTCATGGCCAGCTGCCGACCCAAACCTACAGCTACCTAGTATTACAACCACTGGCACAAGATTATAATGCAGTTCCCTTCATCAATAACAGTTTACATTATTCACTTTTCTACACACAATTTACAAACTCAATAGGAGTATATACAGCTCTACACACCCTCTCACACACACACACACACGTCACAATCTTACCTTGCCCTGCTTGATGACTTTCTTGACAGCCTCTGACACCATGTTTGAATGATACTCCAAGCTGAAAGACAAACACATCACATCAATTCACAAAGCTTGTCAGCCATTTCCCATGAGAATGTCAATGCCACATCAACACTACACTCATGTATTGTGCTCTATGTGAGCTAACAGCTACATTTACGATCTGATAGTGAAGCGAAGTGGATTCGGAATGCGATGACTGTGTGAACGGCTGCAGGTGTGAACTCACTTCAGGTGTCTCAGCATGTTGGACGCACTGAGAAGCATCGCAGTCGGATTTGCGATATTCCTGCCGACCGCTTGAGCGAACGGATGTCTTGCCCCCTAAAAACACAAACATTATTCACAACAGTCACAAAACATGTCAGCTATACAACATGTACATTTACGCATTTGGCGGACACTTTTATCCGAAGCGACTTACAGTGCAATCAAGCTATACATTTGATCAATATATGTGTTCCCTGGAAATCGAACCCTCGACCTTTGGGCTGCAAGCGCAATGCTCTACCAGCTGAGCTACAGAAACGTAAACTGTTCTTGTAGGAGCAGCATTACAGTTGCCCAAGTATGTAGCTATATATTAGTGCTACTTTTGTTTTATATTATATATCTAAATATTTAGAAACACACCGTTTCAAAAACGGCATATTCGGCGCTGTAACTCTCCCCTGGAACAACTCCGGCTCCGCCCACCAGCCCAGCCGCCAGGTTATCGATGATGTTGCCATAGAGATTAGGCATCACGAGAACATCAAACTGGTATGGATTCTGCACAAGCTGGGGACCAGTGAACAATGAGGATCACATTTGGATGTCAATGCTTGTTGTGTAAAGCGTTACAAAAACACAATTATTCATTTACCTGCTGACTACAGGAAAGGATACAAACGGTACCTGCATGCAGCAGTTGTCAATGATGATGTTCTCGTATTTAATTTTGGGGTAAAGTTCCGCCACCTCTGCGCAGCTCTGCAGGAACAGACCGTCTCCGAGTTTCCTGTGGGGAGAAGCAAAGGTTAGTGAGTCTGTGTGTTTACCTTTTAAACCTGCAAAGACAGCACAATACTGTAGCTTGGTGGTCCCATAGCTCAACTGGTACAGTACAGCGCTGGCAATGCCAAGGTCATGGGTTCGAGCCCACGGGAAAACCCCTCCCCCGAGGCTTACATAATGTTTGCCTTGTGAACTGCGGTCACTTTGCTGCGACCTTTCTTGGTGGCGTAATCGAATGCAAATTTTGCGATGCGGCGTGATTTTTCTCTGGTGATGATCTTTAGACACTCGACCACCCCTGAAACACTCTGACAACACAGAACACAGCTCTAATAATTCAGCTGTATAATCAGTTTTAATCGATGTGATGGCTATGATTAATTTACTATGCTTTAAAAGATGAGAGATTGATGTAAGTACAGCAGGTACCTCATGCTCCAGAGAGCTGTATTCTCCCTCTGTCTGCTCGCGGATGATGACCAGGTCCAGGTTATTGTGGCGAGTGCTGTAACCCGGGAGGCTTTTTACATGAACAACATTGGCAAACAGGTCTAGCTTTCTCCTGTGTTACACAACACAAGCAAACAGTCAATTTAAATACAAGCAGGTCAGGCATTCAAAATACAAAACAGTCACTGTTACCATCACCAAAAACGTACCTCAGTCTCATCTCATAGGATGCCAGCTCCCCCTTGTACTCCATAGGGGTGTGAATCTTCCCTAAGCACAGAATTTAAACAATTAGAAATCTTACACTAATGTAAAGCACATGCTAATACGTAATATCTTTAAACAATATTATATATATATATTATATATTTCGAGTTACAAATCTATATTTTGCATAGCTATAATTACTGACTGTTATGGCTGCACAATACATAGAAATAAACTATTGCAAATGGGCATACTGAAATATGCATATTGCAACGGTTTGCAATAACCGAATTAATTTAAAACTTCAAAAAGCTATAATCAGTTTTAGGCCAATGCAGATAAGAGATTTATTAAAAAATAATTTAAATTAATTTTATAAATGTCAAGAATGATCATATTACATTTCACATCCTTTAACAAGTTATCATATTTTTCTTCCATATTGTGCATCCCTATCATTTATCAAATGATGTACTGCAATATAGTTAAAAATAAAATTACCCTTGATGGCGACTCTGTTGTTCTTCATGGAGGTCAAGACCTCGTCCAGTTTCTCCTCACTGGCCATGTTCTGCACCTCGCTCAGGTGAAACTCCTCAAACTCCACAGGAACATCAGCTGCCTGGAGAGAAGGTAGAAGAGGCATTAGGAACCAGGGCAGATGCTGGTACACACCGTAAGAAAATAAGACTGATTTGAAACCAGCATGGAGGAGAAACAATGAGGAGGTTCACTGAAGGTTAGATGTAACCGTGCACACAAACACAGAAACATTTTCTAACGTTTGACAGAACTTATGAGATCATTTTAGCACCTTGAAAACCTCTTTGACCGCAGTCATAAGTTCAGGTCCGACTCCATCTCCAGGTACCATAGTGACTTTAAAAGTGCTGTCAGCACGTGCTGGAGGGGTCTCCGAAACATTCTGACTGCCGGTCAGGCTCAGTGACCGGGCGTACAGTGGCTGCAACCGGGCCCCACATACACCCTAAGAGGAGGTCAGATCACAACATAGGGAACTTATACACAGGTCAGACTGCTATTTCTGGAGCTGACTCATGTGATTTCTGCATGAGAAAGATACAACTTTATTGTCCACCTATTTTATAAACACCAAAGAACAGTATAAACAAAATAAAAGCATACAATGTGTTATACTGTGTATTGTATGAAAACTATTGCATTACATAATGCAACGTAAATATCTAAATGAGACACACACATAAATCTAGTGTTTAGGGGTAAAACTACACAGACACACTAGTGCAACTTTAATGTGGGCTGTCATGGTTTTTCACTACATGAAACAACCGTGTGTACATGCCAAGACTCATTTAAGAAAACACCGTGAGTTTTCAAGCTGCCAAACAGCCAATCTTTCACTGTCAGCTGTAATCATCGTTTATCAACACTCACCTTGGCCAGTTTAAGAAGTCTTCCTCTTAACGCAGCCGCCATCATGCCTCAGAGGTCGCGTCTTCCTCTGCGACTGAACTAAACGTGTGCATTGCTTCTCTTCTGCCCCCTGTTGATAGCAATAGGAACTACACCGCCTTTTAATGAACGCTTTTTAATGTAAGTTAAATGCGAACTTCATTTTGCATCTCAACTTTCTTTAAATGTTTTATTTCATTTATTTTAATGTGCTCCGTTACTTTTCTCGACGCTGATCGAATTTGACCAATCACGGTCACAACTCGATGAGCGCCGGAATGGATTTCAATCAGTACAAAAACCTTAAAGTTTAGTTTTAAACCCGTGTACTTTTCAGTGAATAGATGCATTTGCTATTGTATGTATATAACCAATAAGAAATGAATTTTTAATACGGTTTTCGGAGGACGCCTATAGCGCCCTCTTGTGGAAAACAATTCTTTGCCTCAGACAAAGTTTGAGTTAGTTTAATTCAGTGGTTGTCATACTGGGGGTCGCGGTCCCCTGTTGGTCCACCAGATGGCGCTAAGGGGGCCGCATAAAAATTTCTAGTTTATTATTTTAAAACCTTTACCTGTATGCAATCAGGATTGTTCTTTGTAAAATTATGTATTTAAAAAAATAGAAATTATTATACGCATTTTTAATATTCAATATCAGAGAAATAAGGCTACAAAGAGAATTGATGTTCCGGCATTGTATAGTCATTTGTTTTTGGTATAATCCAAAATTCCTAAGTAAAATTGTAAGTTTGACAATGTTTTTGTCATGAGTTTTCTTTTGGGGCGCCACAAAAGGATTCACCTTAAACAAGGGGGGCTTTTGCTGAAAAAGCTTGAGGACAACTGGTTTAATAACCATGACAACCACGACGTTCAAAAACTCTTAATGAATCACACCGATAATCGTACACAAATGCATATTTATTGTTTTTCATGGCATGACATCACCCTGAGTTTCATTTAGAATAACTGCATCTGCTCATGTCAACCACATTCATTTGCGGACTTACATCCTGACAGTAAAAAACTTCTGTTCCCTACATCATCACTTCTGTACAGTAAGAGAATTAATTATCCATGATTGTACACTGAAACCTTATATTTATAAAAAGCAGGATGTATTTGTGTTGTTGAATACACAGTGAATTCACGAGAGAGTCTCTATTTGTCTTCATTGGATAACTAAAAATGAAAAAAAAAAAAATGAAAAAAAAACTTTTGTTAGTTCCTTCACAACAAGCAACATATTATTGCTAAGTACTTTAAATAGGCAGTTATCGTGATGTTATAAAATATAACAAATATAATCATCGGTAAAGCCGCAATCTAATTTTCGCGTCTCTACCGCCATCACTGTTTGAAATATAAAACTACAGGTTACTTAACGTACTAAAAAAAGTTACGTTAAGTTACGGACTGCAGCTTTAAGATAATAAAAGTGTTTATATATGAAACAGCAAATACTTACAAGTCCAAAGTCATCCACGTATGTATACTTCTGCTCATTGTAATGCTGTTTTCTCTTCATAAATGTCAGAACGATCCAATCGCAGATAACAGTCACCTGAAGGCCACAAAGATTATTCAGAACAGAAATATAAAACCCTGAACTGGTTTGTTCTTTACATTTTTGATAATTCATTCACGGTTTTCATTTCACTGCTTACCAGTCCTAAAAGTGCCAAGCCTGCACCTATGTTCAAAAGTGTAGGTACAATGTTGAATTTTCCTGCCTGTATTAGAAACACCAAAAAAAATTTATGGGTCTTATACAACTTACACAAACGTATACAAACACCAGCTGACAGCAACTGCAATTGACTGGATATCAAACTGTCTTTACCTGGTTTGAAAAACTCACCTCACCAAATACCAGAACATCAAAGCGAATTCCATATCCCTTGATTAAGGTCCTGCCTTCCACACCATTACTGTCTTTGTAATATTTGGCAAACCTGTGCAGAATTTACAACACCACATCGCATATTTAAAGGCAACCTCGCATCCTCTGTGGCATCACTGTTTCCATGACAATTCCGATGACCTACCTAAAGTTATATCCTGGGGCCACGTTATTATCCGGGTCTTTGTTGTCTAGCCTGCGGAAGGTGTAGCGAGGGACACACCAGCTCTGTGGCATGTCAAGGTCACAATCCCACCGAATCTGCACCCCCATCACTCCCCCCTGAAGAGAGGACAGGAAATCAAAGATGTTAGGAGGTCCAAAAGAGAGAAGAAACATCTAGCGTGCGTAAATATGTTTTTAAATGAAACACAAACGAAGCCTCTGACATGGACTGCCATGGTCTGAAAATCTTCCTGGGCCTCTTCAACAATATCTTTGAGTCTAAAGATGGGACAGTCAGTGTCTGTCATACGGCTGAACACACACTCTGTTAGGTAAGAGCTGTTTATATCTGGTAGGATATTTCTTCTGTAAGACATTAGAGAAAGGAAATGCTTCATGCAACTTATACGCTGACAGACAGTTTTTGACCAGTTTTTTCATTGTTAATTTTGTTTCACTATCACAGCAGATGGTTTGAGGTAAAGAAAAAATATCACAACTAACATTTAAGATGTTCATCGCAAAAACGTACTTGTTGAAATTAAATTTTGGATACCGGATGCTGTTCTTAATGAGTACAGTGAAGTTTTCCGCATCTGCCAGGAGAGGTGGACTAAAGCGAATAGAAAACAACGACACAGACATCATTATCTGCTCTGGATAGTGTAAAATCTAAAACCAATAAAATAAACATAAAATATATGATCTGAAGTATGAAGTATATCTGTCTATGAAGTCACAATGAACAAATTCTCAAAACAGAATTCTTGTAACTTGCAGTTGTCAAGAAGAGAGCAGAAAAAAACAGCAATTTTTCATGGATTATTAAAACAAACAAACAAACAAACAAATAAACAAACGACTAAGGAAAGTTCCTCTCTAAGAAAAGTATAAGTAAAGATCATTGGAAATGTTTAGATGTATTAGACCAAAATATATATATATGGAGTGTATGTAAATATATATATGGAGTATTGGAGTATATGTATATATATATGGAGTGTATGTATATATATGTATATATTACTCTGGAGGCTCGTCAGTCTTTTCCAAAGGACACCAGGCCAACACCTCACAGGTGTTCACTGAGTCAGAGTAGGGGACACATCTACCTGTCTGCACACCTGAAAGGGTTTAGATCAGTTTGGGGTTTAAACAGATGGAATATTGCATTGACAGTTACAGTGTCGTTATGCTTCTGATGGAATTGTTCAGTCATACCGTTCCCTCTGACATCATTGAAACCTCTCTTACAATCCCTGTGAGAGCGGCACAGTGAGGCTGGGGTTGGAATCTATAAATCACAACACAGATTAAATTCAATTTAACACGCGATACAGAATATTAAAAACAATTTCCCCGTTTTTAATCGAACCAACAATCTTTGCGCTCCCAAATTTTTATCTATTTTCAGGCGTTCCTGGAGCTGAACTGGGAGAGCGTTGGGTTAGCACGGCAAAGGTTGTGGGTTCGAATGCCAGGAAACACATACTGATCACATGTACAGCTTGCATGCACCGTATAAGTCGTTCGAATAAAAGCGTTTGTCACATGCCTAAATGCAATTTTTGATACATCCAAAATGTATTTTACATCAGATATTGGATCATGATTGGATCATAACATTCTGAAACATTTTCAGTCAGCGGGTTACGCAAGGACGGACCGCACCCCCATAATGACTCACCTCAGCACATTTGGACTGTGTTTGGTTTGGGGTGATGATCATGTTGGTCAGCACAAAGAAAGAGCCACCTTCCTGCAACACGCACAAACACACGATATTTAAACTTCCTCAAATATGAAAACTGCTTAAATGCATGACACCCGATATGTTTGGGTTCCCTTTTGTGGTAAGATAATGTTTTCTCTTTCACAGCTGGCAGTAAACAGAATGCTGACGTGATTATTTTGTAGTTTTAATGCAGTTTAATGGTGTTACAACTGTAAGCGACGTGTTAAATAAAGCTAACCAATCAAAATAAATATAAAATACACTACAGCTGAAATTACAGCTCCATACATGGAAAAGCGGTTCATCTTATTGCTGAAAACGTCATTATATCAGACAACCGTTATTTACACGTTTTTTTAACATTTTCCTGTAAAGCAGGAAAAATCTCTACAAAACATTGCAACATCTATTTAAATACAATAAATACTAAACAGTGAGCATGCAGGTGCACAACTCCATCAAGCAGATGCGTCTCCAGTGCACATAACCCACGAGTTTCTCCAATAAGTGTTGGTGACTACCAGTTATGTCTAGTCTGTACCTCCTCTTCATCACATCGACGGACTACCTGAGGAGGGATGATGTAGTCCGCGACATCCCAGATCCGTTCGCCCAGCTCGGTGGTGTTTGTTAGCGCAATGCCCTTTACTTTAGTCGTCACCGAGCTGAGGACCGTGTCCGTGTCCTGGTAGCCCTTCTTCCAAACACACACGTACCTGTACCCACACGCGTGCGTTATGGAGAACAAAATGAAGTTTTGGTTTATCAGGTGTCGATAATGTCGTGTGAACGAAGACTGTAAAGATTTCCTTCATACGGATTTACTTACCCGATGACATACGCCAACACTAGCGCTTGCGTGACCCGATTCAGCGTTCCCACTTTTCGGCTCCGGATCACCAGGATTTTGGACGTGTAATAGTCGAAGAAACACTGAGCTAGTGAAACACAACAGCCTTGTTTGGCCATTATATCATCCCCTGCTTCAATACGGAATTGCACACCGCTTTATTAGCCCTGCCGGACAGCCACAAATCACAAGACAAGTTGGTTAGTAACTTTTACGACGCCGCAGTGTGGCGAAAGTTTTATAAGCTTCCCGTTAAAAAGCGGTTTCACTTTCCTTAATTTGTGGAGAGGATCATAGATGTGCCTTCTGCATTGAAAAATACCGCAAAATTGAACGTGGTGGTAACTACTGAATGTTACGATGATTAAAATGAATGAATGAATGAATGAATGAATGAATAAGACTGCGTGAGAAAACGTCTTGAAACCCTACATTTAAATAATCCAACGCCTAGGCGTTTCAATTTTTTGTAAAGGGAAAGACACAGGAGAGATGTGCAAACAGAAGAATTTATTGACAAAAGTTTCCTCTGCAAGAAGCAGTTTAAGTGTCGTGCAAACGGCCACAGGAAACTGCATCGTATCTGATAATATTCCATCAACACAGATGGAGGAAATCCACCCAGCTGTTCCCTTAAGTGTCAAGTACTTTTTGGGGTTTGAAACGTCTCCTTTCTTTTTTGTGTGTTCAAAACAGATGTATTTAATTCATAAGACATCTAATTTTTGAAGAAATCCAAGCTCCAAACGCGTTCCAGGGTTACATGTTTTCTCATAGTAAACTATTATAATGAAAGCGGGTTATTGGGTTGAGCTATTTAAAATCAAATCCGGTTTACTACAGGATGTACTGTATTGATGTATGTACAGGTGAGCGTTCACGTTAAGCGTTTGTCTCACACAAATGCCAGAATTTCTTGCCTTATTCACGGTATTGATAAACATGCGTACAGATGAACTAAACATCTGTTAAACCTTTAAACCATTTGATCTAAAATCCATTTTAACTTTAAACCATATTATTATAATTTTCTGTAAGGGGAAAGAGGCAGAAATAAAGACACAGGAGAGATTTGCTAACAGAAGAATTTTATTGACAGTATTTGAGAGATTTGCCACTACAGTTTCCTCCACAAGAAGGAAAGGCTGGTTTAGTGTCATACAAACAGAAAGGATCTGATTAAATTTCATCAGCACAGAGGGAGGAATTCCACCCAGCTTCTTCCCATGAGTGTTAAATAACTTTCTGGAACATTTCCAGCTGCAGTGAGTTAAGAAACGTGGAATCTGAGAGAAAATCGAGCCGAGACACGACATTTCACAGTTTGCATTTTTGAGGTAAAAAATTGACAATTTACAAAACATCGATGTTTGCACTAAACAATCTGAAGATTATTGTCTCAAGATGATAATAAATGAAATTAATAAATGAAAAATATAAATGCTATTTGATTTTATTCTTAGTGGTTACAGAAAGTGGATATATAGAACTAATGAAAACGTGTAATAAACAATTGGTCATTGTTTATGAGAGGAAATATTTCAGAATTTTGGGCTTAAATGGCTCAAACTTGCTACGATCCATGGTTTGCACAATCTCCTGGCAGGACAAGATGTTGTGGTGGGCTTCATCAAACAGCTCAGCCCCCACTGCTTCCCTGACTCTGTCCTTCCACGCTCTGAGCTTGGGTCTGTTCTCAAACACATCCAGACCAGAACCTACAGGCTGAAACAGGTTATTGAAAAAACATGATTACAGTATCAAATATCAACGTCAGATCCCAGCTAACAATTTTAGGTTGTCAGAATGTTTCCCCCACATTTCCACTATGCAACAAAAAAGTTTAACTTACTTTCAGCTTTCAGACATTGTATTAACGTTTTGTTTGGTTATAAGAATAGTATTCAAATATTTTTACTTCTGTTACATTTTTACATTTTCCGCTAACAAGAATAATGTTTGCGATATGTATACATGATAACGTTACTGCAAGAACATGTTTAAAACCTTTGAGAGAACTTTTACGGAACGTCTGCCAACATTCTGAGAATGTTCCCTGTTAGTTGGAATAATACTAATATTATTCTGCCAATAGTTTGGGCGTACCTGCATGATTTCCACAACAGCAACCAGATCAGCCAATGAGATTTGATCACCAACAATGAACGGTCTGTCTTGAAGAAACTTCTCCTCAAAAACTTTCAGGGATCCATTCAGATCCTCAATCGCATTGTCCATCTTTTCTTTGGGAATTTCCACTTCCATAGCTTTGGGAATCAGAAGCTACAACAACAGCACAGTTTCATCACTTTTGAATCTGTTTTAAACGCCAAAATGTACTGCCATGACAGTGGTAACCTTTGCTCCATTGTGCCTCGTAGGAGTTAGCAAACAAACAGTTAGCAGAGTAGCAATTCAAAAGCTCCAAGGTCACAATGCAATGGGAGTGAACTGTTGTCTGTTTAAGACCTGTTTGTTCACCAGAGAGCCTTTGAAAATGAATAAATGGCTAAACTATAGAATGAGAAACTGTCAAAGGTAAAACAAATGTATAAACAAACATAGCGAGGCCAAGAATATTACGACAAACAATAATTTCATTTACGTCTTATCCTGTAAAGACGGAACATTCAGACAAACCCTAAATTCACCACAGCAACTTCTCACTGTATATACTGACATTTTATATACCCATCCTTTCAAATAAAGCTCATATTCTGTCCGTTTATACACTTCTTTAGTTCTTACCCGGAACCAGAGCATCTTGGATGCATGTATCCGTATGGCAGAGTGTTGCCATGACAGATATTCATTCACTCGGGCACGTATCCGCAGGTCGGCTGGGTACCAGTGGTCCGGCGTGTGGAACTTCTCAGCCAGGTACGTCAAAATTGCGATACTAAAGTTTCCCAGGAGACACAGACAATAAACAGGTGTGTTTTCTGCGAACCGTTCTTGCATTGATATTTACTGCATCTAGAGAGCCAACACAACTACCAATTTTAGATTGTAAGAATGTTTCGCTAACGTTTGCATTAAGTAACGAAAACGTTGAAAATGTTCATCTGAAAGTAAGGAATGTTCAAAACTT
>JAZGTJ010008331.1:0-21186 GCA_036877575.1 Botia almorhae
CAGGCAGGATCAAGTTCACACAGGCTTCAGGGATCAGATTCAGATGCTGGCTAGAATGTTCATCTATGAGCTGAAGAGACAATCTGGCAGAGAGGTAAGCGTGAGACTGGCTTATATAGTTAGGGAGRCAGGTGAAACCAATGAGGCTAATTAAAGGAGGGATTACCAGACCAGGAACAAGAAGCTGAGTGCTAGCTGACAAAATAAGAGTTTAACAGGAAGTGGTGAAAAAATCATGACAAAGGCTGATTTATTGAAATGTAAAAACAGTGTCCAATATATACTTAATTATATTTTGTGGTCCACAGGAGAAAGAAAACCATGTGGGTTTATTTTTTTCATTTACATTATATGCATTTGGCAGACACTTTTATCCACAGCAACTTACGGTGCATTTAAGATATACATTTTACTAGTACATGTGTTCCCTGGGAATTGGCCCCACACACTTTGCACTGTTAAAGCAATGCTCTACAAATTGAGCTACAGGAACACGGATTCTTCAGTGAACTCTTCCTGTAAAATAGAGGTAGTGGTGTTTTTTAGGGACAAAAAATAAGAACCCTTGAATTTCAACAGGCAGGACATGATTCTGATTGCCTTAGTCTGATTAAGCATCAGAACTGCTAAACCAGTATAGGGATAATAACATCATCAAGAGTCAGTCTTACAGTCGCAGTTTAGGTAGGAAACCACCCGGAACCTTTTGAAACCTTATACATTCCTGTGTATTAAGGTGGTGATCACATATAATCTTTGGAAGCCTAATACCAAAGTAACAATAAGATGTAATTATTTGCACAGTCCAGTTTAGAGTGGATTAAAGACTAAAGTCATGCTTTAGCTGGGCTGGCGAAACCACCGGAGGGGAATAATCAGGCAAGCAAAATAGACTCCCAGCATCTCTGTTGACTCCAGCTTCTAAATGTCTACAGATGGACCATAATGGGCTTTCCGGTTTGCCATAGATACTTTAATTAATCAGACCCTCCGGCTGTTCAAACTGATCCTGTACCAGCTTCTCCTACCTGAATCTACTTATCAAAATATCATTCTTTAAACTACAAAAGCAGATCGTTTTGTAATACATAGCAAAAATGTGTACTTTTTTCAATTAAAATGGAATGTTTTCAGACACTAAGAAAAGTTTGGCCACCAATGGCCTAAAAAAGCTGTAGTTTCAAAGTTGCTTCCCCAAAATGTCATTGTAATATATTACCCCAGGATTTCTCATCATATAAATAAATAGCTATTTAGATAAAGCATTTAGATAAATGGTCCAAAACAGCACAAGCGCATATCACATCACAGGTGGGAAGTGACAGCAAATGTTTAAAAGTTAGCAAGCATCCCATGAGTACATCTATAATAACAACAGGCACCTTATATCACCATCAAAACATCCCAAATTCCCAATGATTTGTTTGTGAAGAGAGATTCAAAAGTAGATGAGAGAGAGGTTAGCACACAATCTATTAAGACATTTAGTGGACATTTCCGTGTATCACCTTGCAAGCAATTTCCTTCCCTTTAGATCTACAAACCATTTTCCCAGTTTTACATCTCTATCTGATATGATCTGCATCTCATTTGCATACATCTGAATAATATTCCCGTCTCACAGTTCCTAAACACGCAGGTGACGGAGCGATTGTAAATCAGTGATACAGAGGATGCTATTTACCAGGTTTATTTGGTTTGTACACGTCAGCATGTAAACAGCAAATGGCAGGACTGCTCGCTGTGCCTCCTGATTAATTTCACAGTAGCTGTGAAACGGGACAGAGGGGCATACTGGCAACCTTGATTAGATACAATGTGTACAGATGTTCCTTAAAGCTTCCATGGGGGGTGCCCACTGGGAGCTGTTATTGCACAATCTGAAACAGATGATGGGGGATATGAAAGTTGGATGACCGTGTTTCTGGATCAGACTTTTGCAACATTTCTGTCATACAACCATAGCCTGTAACTACTAACTTATAAAACACTGTTGATAGATGATATCATGATTATTGGTAATGTTGTTTACCCCAAATCTGATATGTAATTAGATGACTGGAATATCCAACAAGGACACTGATTCAGGAACATGTTCTGTCTGAGAAAATCATTTTGGTTGCGGTCTCATCTTATCTCAGAAATTATTGGTTGATTGGCTAATGTTTAACTCCATCCCTAACCTTAATAGATGATTAATTAGTATAGATTAGTATAGACACAATTAGTATAGACATCATGGAGAACCACTAGGAACCATTTTTGTTCCTGATATTTTATTTCAGACATGTCTAAGGTATCTTAAAGTAGGGTGTTGTCACACTTGGGGAGGCGTGTCATTGGCTGATGCCCCTCTAGCACCTTTTCTCTCCCACACACAGGTCTGAGATCAGTAGGTTGTGAAATGAAGTTTCTGGCCAACAGACTCTGCTCAGTGAACACAGCACTGCAACTATGAGAAGGTAACTGAGATACCTGAGCCTCTGCCTGTGTGCTAGATCAAAGCAGAAAAAACATATTAAAAAGTGTTACATTTAAAGGCAGCATAGGCAATTCTTTCAAGGAACATAAAATGGTCTAAATATATTTATATATATTTATGTATATGCAATGATAGGATGTCTTACTTGCCTGTCAAACTATGCATTTGCATCACATTCATGTGTATTGCAGGAGGCGTGGCTTTGAAGAGCCCTCTGAGAGAAAGATGGAATCTTACACCCTCAAAGCAAGCGTGCTATTGCTAGCTCTCTGAAATCACATTCAATACCATTAAAGGTGAAGTGAACAAGTAAGAATATTTAGCAGTTTTTAAGCACTAATTGGTGCAATGTTTTGTTTGCAGCGCTATCTATTTATTTACCTGCCAAGATTTTTTTTTTAAAATTTTGATTTTAATGAAATAATAATAATATTGTTCTACTTTGAAATACTTACAAAAAGGGGTTTCTTGCTGCAATAGAAGTTAAACAATTACAGACTAGTTGGTTTATTGTCTTTTAGGTATTTTATAATAAATAATTGTAATATATGTTACAAATTAATTTAGAATTATTTTAGCAGTTTATAATTGCATAGAGAACAACCTGAACCCACCACCAGCTGTTGGCTGCACTGGCGACCTGTGGTTGCGGCACACAGACACAGTCGCTGTTTGGCGCGCTTCCCTGTCAATCATCATTAAGCGCTGCGGTCCAGCCTCCATACACTGAATTACCAATCCTACTACGACGAAGGCTTCGGTTATTAATATTAATTCTGCGCTTACGTCGCCTCAAACGAAGGGTTGGTCTCTTTAGTAAATGTAATAAAGGGAAATGGCAAATTGAAAACAAGCTTTAATATTATAAAAACTGGGGTTACATTGTAAATATGTCAATATTTTGCGATATATGCTTTAATTTCTTGAAAACACTTGTGTACATAAACAATTGTGAGAACTGTAACAATTAAACATAAACAATTGTGAGAACTAAAAGTTCTATTTTGTTTATTTATTTTTTCCAATCATTCTACTTTTCATGAACTTAGATACAGATCTCACGGTTTTTTTTCTTGTTCATCAGAGCCGCAGAGACGTGGCTACTGAATATTAATTTTATCATCGCTGACGTAGCTATGTAAACTTCCAATGGCAGACGCCTAGCCTCATAAATAATAAAGAAATTCCTTCACCGTAGTAGCTGTGGTGAATTGACAGACCGGCCACTCCACAGACAGCGAGACAGCAGCCGCACAGGCGGACACAAGCCGTGCAGGTCCTCGCAATGCCAGTCGGATCTTAAGCCGCCCGGCTCACCCCGCGAAAAGAGAGGGCACGTTACAACACCACCTTTCCCACCTAAACCACAGACTGTTGGTGTTAAGTGGTGTACAGGAGAAAGAGACATCCTGATTTTGGAGTAAAGCGCAAAGCCATCCTCGGGCGCAGCGCTGCTTTAAGAGGATTGCTGTATCCCAATAACTGCAACGTCGCGTTAAGTGTGTTTGGACGGGAAAATGTCACTGTCTGGAAAAGAAAACATCACAGCCCCACATGCCAATTACGTGGGACCATATCGCTTAGAAAAGACCCTCGGCAAAGGACAGACAGGTTTGTGCTTCTGCGCATTGCTTTTGCCATGTAACCTCCATATGACAGAGATCACAGTGTCTGAAGTTAGCCGCTTTTGTGTATTGATTATATACTGATGCTGATACCGTGTTGTACAGCTGTCTCGTAGGCAGGTGGATGGATCTGGCATTGATTTGTTTCTGTTGCTGTCAGTGTTCGGTAACATTAACAGATTGTCCCCCTGCAACCTTCAGCTCGGGTGTGTTGCAGTATTGGGGATCTGAACGCATGCTTATGAACTTGTTCACTTGAGTTTCACGTGAAGCATTAATGCATTAATGCATAAATTCTAAAACCTGTCCGTCCAAAAGCTTGAACTTTCCTAAGAACAAAGGCTTAGTATGAACATGATTCAGACCTTCATTTATCTATAAGCATGTATACATTTAAAAGTGCAGGTCAGTTATATATGTATTTATAATTTAGCTTTATATTATATTTATACAAGTTACAAAATGAAACATTGTAGTTAAGTGGATTTTTTTTACTAGCATCATATTTTAAGTATATTTCTATATAATATTTTATGAAAATATAAAGTGTGGCAGTTTTGTAAATCTGAATTGGACCATGTGCTGAGAACATCTGGGGCAGCAGTAGGAACCACCAAATCTTTGTGAGGAGAATGTGATGTAACACTTTTTTGCTGTTTCGGACCATGTTTTAGACCATCTGTCATTCCCAAATGATTACAATAGAGGTTATATTCTTATGGCTTCTCCACCCGTGGCTACTGAGCTTGTGTGTTCTGGGAAATGTTTTTGTTGTTTAGAAAATGTCATTGTTTGGTTTTGTCTATTATTCACTGATCTTTTAAAAACATTGGCTTCAAAACGTGTTTGGACACTTAACCAAACTTAAAATATAAGAATGCTATTGCAATAGACAATGAAGATGCATTTGTTTTAAAAAAAAGATAACAGACACACTTTTTAAGTTAAACATTTCATAAAAATGCTAAAACAATAGATATATTAAGAATGAAAACATGAAGTACAATTGGTCATGTTTTGCAAGTTAATGTGCTGAACTACACCTAGCGTGAAACTTGAGGGGAACTTCATACTACAAGTTACCTTGACCTCAGCTGATTAACCTAAAAGTCATTGCAAATATTCTCAAGTAATTCAGAGAAATGCTATAGCAGCCTGTGTTTGCAGATGCTACTTGTTTATATATTTTGTTATGCGAAGTCATTTTTTGATGTGAACTAGTCTTTGTGTGAACTAGTCTAATACTTTTTCAGGCCACTGCATACAGATGCCTGCTTTATTGAATTCATGGGCACCGGTTTGTTCTACCAATTACATAATCAGCTCGCATACAAAACCTACGGGAGACAGTTTGTTCCTCATAGATCACACGGTAGGATGTCAACTACCGCTTTCCTTTGTGTGAGTGTGTTCATACCACCTGTCTGCCTAATCAACTCAGCACGATGGTCACATTTGCAGCGCACCTAATGTGTCTGATGCCCTTTTCCTTGAGTACATATTCAATGGCCGTAGATATTCTACGCAACAATATTTAATGTAACAATATTATATAACTCAATATTCTCATTCAAAAGTTCTGCACTTCATTATGGGTAAGATTTCAGAAAAGTTGAAAAGTTGACAACAAGTGTTAGACGCTATGTGGTTAGCATCCTGATGCCAGTGCGGTTCTGTTGCTTTGTTATTTGTAGTGTAAAGTGGAAGGCCTGGACTGATCTGTCTGTCCTGGGCAGTGCCATTAGGATCAGACACACACACACATGTGCACTTTGAGCATGTTTGTAATCCCTCATTGGCTCACACACTGTTTCACGTGCACGAGGACTTGTAAGATCATATTTCAAGTGACATATACTTGAAACAGGCTGCTCTTCTTCTGTGGTAGGGAGGGAAAATAAAGCAGACAGAATTTTGGCTTGCCTTGAGCTTTTTAAAGCGAGAAGCACCTGTCAATAGGTTTGTGGGATGGAGTGAATCTGTCTCATTTCTTGTTGCTAGGGAGTTCCTCAGACTGGGTTAAATATGTCAATTGAAATTAAGGAGGTCTACAATACCTGGATAAAGCTGTCCGTTAGTATTCCCTTCATCTATATGGCAGATCGCCTGGAATCTGACAGTTTTGCTCTGGCAGCTGAAGTTTTTGAACCAATCAGCCGAGACGTCAATGCCATGGGAATAATCACTTTAAAGCAACAATTATGTTCTGCAATTGCTGATTGGTTGATGGCATCGCAAGAATATGCACAGTGCTAGCCTTTCACTATAGCGGCTATGCTGACCTGTGACATGAAGGGTGGCAGGCGGGAAACGATACTGTCACACATCTACTATAATTTAATGAAATATATTATTGATTAACTATTACTTATTGTTGATTGCAGAAATGATGTAATTTGTTAAAATACACTTCTTGAATGGCCATCAGTATAGAATGATTCTCTTTGGGTCCAAAAGGTGTAGTTAACTACCAGCAGCTACCAGCACCTACCTAACCCAGGACATACCACCACAAATTAACCGAGTCATGCTAACCAGCCCAACCCTGAGACTGTGCTGGTTATCTGCACAGCTGACACTTTATATACTCTTTATATGTATACTTTATACTATGGTGATTTTCCATAAGATATTTGCAGTCAGGTGAAACACAAAAGCAGGCTAAATATACAGGGTTTCCTTAGGACAGTAATGTGTAGGTCAAGTATGGTGACCCTCATTTAACCCATCCAGTTAGTGGAATAGTGTGTACATTGTTAGCACACACATTGGAATAGTGCGTAATGAGGAACAATCGGGAAGTAAGGTGCTTTGCTCAAGGGCACCTCAACTGTTTCCTGCTGTCATTGGAAATCGAACCGGTAACCTTCTGGTTACAAGTCAGAGACTGACTAGTAGGCCACACCTGACCCTTTAGTTATCTAGGTGTCAGACAACTGTTTTTCATTTAATGACAGAGAATTCTGTCCCTGCTGTCAAAAGTTTTTTTGTGGCATGAAGTTGGATGAAGAGATTTTAGGGCACTTTTAGAAAGCAGGTAATCATTGAGATTGTTAAGAATCATTAAGAAAAGATTGTATTTCAAATACATTTGACTAGAAACCATTGAAGTACCTGCAACTCCAAAACATATAACGGTGACATTATTTCTTATGTATCCCTGAGTTTGATTTCATATATATCTTGTTCATCCAAAAACATTTTAGGTGTTATTTTGAAAGTTACACCATGGGCCAATATAATAAAACCAGACAATGTAGTTATTTATGCATAGTAATTATTTATCTTAAATACTTTTGTTCCTTGTGAATTGTGACATGCTAAAACACCCTCTTACCATTTGAATCAATGTCACAGAACATTATGTTTCATTTCTAATATTTTGCTTGTTATCCTTGTTTTCTACGTCAGGCTCCTGAGTCTTTTATTCACTTTATGAATCATTATGTTTGGCCTCAACCCACCGAAGATTGTAAGTTGCAACATGGACATCTGTTAGACTTTTAAAGTTTCACAATTAAATTAATGTTTTTAGTCTACAAAGAATTAAAACCAACTGAAGTCTTAGTGTCGTGACCCAGGGATGTTACATTCTGCATTACTAGTGTTAAGTGTTGTTGTTTGAAGTACAGTATGGCTATGTTCTAGTTATTGGCAGCTTTAATTTGACTGTTGGAATGTGTTTTTTTGTTTTGGTCTCATGTGTTTAGCTGCTAGGCTTAGGTGAACCAGCATTTGTTTACTTTGAGTCTTAAGTGGAGTATGAAAGAGTGTCCAGAGTGTGTGAGAGTGTGTACACAAATTAATAAACCAGTGTAATAAATGGAGCATGGTAAGGTGGTTGGTCTGTACTTCACAATAATGGCTGACACAAAAAGCTGTTCGTAATGGAATACTATCGTACAGTTTAGTGCATATTGTTCACTGCATACTGCCCATAAGTTTATTAAATCGTATGTTAAACTTTATGTATTATGCAACATTTCAACACATTTTTGTCACATCATTTGTCCTCGTTGTATGTTAAATTTGATATGTGACATCACATAGTGTCTTAACTTTTGGCGTCTGATAACATGTTGATAAAATAAATATTATGCCAAATATGAAAACAGTGTATCAGTGCAGTGTGCACCTTTGTATACAGTACTGCACATTCTGCACATCAAGTCATCTGTACAATGTTTGCATGCTGCACACAGTGTGTATACTGCAGATATAGTACTCTGTGCTGTCCTAAACATAGCACAGTGCTCTAGGCTTGCATTGCTCACTGCAGGTGTCATTACCACAAACTTGGTGTCTTAAACAATCATGATCTCTCAACCAAATATGCCTTGCTTCTAATGTGCAGATGCGAATAAAAAACTAGTTAGACGAATCATATTCACATTTCTGACCTGCAGTGAATGAATCTCTGTGTGTGTGTGTGTGTGTATTCTGTGGTGAGATGAGATGACCATTCTTCAATCTTCTGGTAACCATTCAAGTGTGATTACATTAAATGAATTAGCTTTTTTGTAGTTGTACTATAGAGAATTGGTGTAAAGTGTAAACAATATTGACGTTTTTGTCAGTGCTAATAGCACAATATCTGTCTAAATGTAGTCATTTGACTGAATGAGAACAATGTGTCAAAATCTTCATCATTTATGCAGATTAAGGGTAAAGTATATTTTATATTTTATTGTACAATGGACATGGATGGGGACTGGAACTGTCAGGATCTAATTAAGACTAAAAACAAAAAATAGTTGAAAGTTAAGTATTGCACACAGAAAAGAAAGTCATATAGGTTTCGAATGACATACGGGTGAGTACTGTAAATGATTAATTTTTGGGTGAACTGTCCCTTTAAATTGTACATTTCAGAGGTTGATCCTGGTTCCAGATCACAACATACTCTCAGAGTGTTTTATGTGGTAGGGTTTGTTGGGCAGGTTTATTGAGTTCAGCTTGGGGTGTAACCCTGTGCATTGGAGGCTGGTGTTTTTCTGTCAGGTTTCCGACATGTGGAAAAGCACTGAAATTGTCACAGAATGATGGGGCTGCTACGCTCAATTTTCCCTCAATTCCAAACACTATCTAAGATGTTCTGTTTCGCAGGTCCTGTCGACTCTGACTGCTACACTGATACACATCTGTGCTGGTTTCCGTGTGTCTACATACGCAATAAATGTTATGGAACATTGTCAGTGACATTTTATAAAAACACAAAAAGTATTTTTTTCTGTGCTGGGTATAGAGTATGTACATGATGTCACAGTGAACAAAAGTCACTGCGGTTACACCCACTGAGTGGCAGAAAGATAGTGTAGTGTTCAGTTGAAATGCCAAGAACCTGAACACTAATTTTAGAAGAATATGCTGGTGCTATTTTCCATATAATGAAAGTGGATGGGAACCGGGGTGGTTAAGCTAACAAAAAAAGAACATAAAAGCACCATAAAAGTAGTCCATATGACTTTTGTTAATATTCTAGACCATCCAAAGCCAAGTGATAGCTTAGTTTGAGAAACAACTAAAAAACAACCTGAACATATTTGTTTTTAATTCTTTATTAAATTAGGTTTAAAGTTTTGAAGATTGTGTAGATTGTTTTAATAACACTTTACATGTTGTTTTGTTTGTTTTAATTAGTTTATAATAGTACAAGAAATAAATATGGTAATAATGTGTTCTGTGTAATCAACAACCGAGCCTAGACACTAATTAATTATTCTCAATCAAAGGCTTGAAGTGTGCATACCAATGATTAATTAACATTAGTGTGGGAATTTCTTCTTGAAGAAGCAACATTTCTGATGTTATAACATGAGAGAGAGAGCACTGAGCCTAGAAAATGTGACACGAATAGCAGCTTGTGTCTATTTTGTTATATAAAGGTCACATTAAAACTGTTTTGGAAACTTATTACCATGCTTTTATCACTTGTGCTGCAATTTACATATATTTTATGTGTGCATTGTATTGTCTCTATTCAAGACCTAAATTTTACATCTCACAATATAAACATTGATGAAAAAATATATTACGTTTTGTTTAAAAAACTGTGATGTTAAATAAGAACTACAGTCTGGATAAATATATATTGTTTTAAAAGAATACAGATGTTTTCCCAAATTACAACTGTCCCATAGTTGTGGCATAATTTCCAAGCAACCAACAAGTTTTTTTAAAAGTGTTAGAGTAGAAAAGTGTGCTCAAGAAAATAAAATAGCACCTACATAACATTACAGAATATTATTATATGTGATATTCAACCTGATATTTTGTACAATTATGCAAAATGTGTGACAATATTATTCAGTTGTGTGTTTCCCAGATCTATACATCTAGAAAGATGATTGGTTGAACACAAGGCACATGTTATTGGGCCAATCGCTCGGTTAACATACATGCGGATAAGTAACGCAGATCACCACAACTGTTGGGTGACGTCAGTTGACTCTCTTGCTAATGTGCGACATGGGTTTCCATGGCAACTACCACCAAGACAGGGCATGATGGAAACATTTTCCCATTTCATCCCCATGGCTGTGAGGTGCGTGCATTTTTTGCGTACATATGCAAGCACGGGCAAAGGATTTCCCTACGGTCCACTCATAATGGTGAGGATCACCTTTAATAGTGTTGGATAGAGCAATTTACTGAGGTTTTTAATAATTTCATATGGGCCTATTGAATCTTGCTGGCTACTAATGGGATTTTCTCAGTAGGCTGCATGGACCTCTCCCTTACCATAACATTCAATTAATACAACCCCCCCCCACAAACACACACTCACACTCCATAATAGCTAGTCTCCACTACACCTCATGCTAATATAGTTAGTCTACATTAACATGTCTTCACATTTAGAAGTGTATACCACTTTAAAAGTGTTTCCACATTAGTACACTTTTGAGATCCTGTTACAAATGACACCTGAACAACAGATTGAGCAGTCACAGATGCTACAACAAATTTCAAACTTGTTTGAAATCCAGCCTACTTGTTGTCAGATGTTCACACTGTCTCCAACAAGTAAGAGTGCTGCAATGAGCATGCAAGAAAACATTTTAAATATTTGCAGGGTGTCAAAGCCTCTGTCTTGTGTGGATAAGGTTTTACTCACCACAGGGAAATGAGAAAACACTATTTTCATGCCAGTATATGTAGGAATAATGGTACAATCTTACAGATGCACAAAGCCTCTAAATTCAGTGACTCATCCTCTACAAAAGGCAGAACACCCAACCTATAAAAAAGTCTAACAAATAAACATTTACTTTGCATCTCACTGCAAAAAGGGCCATTTAGGCCAAAATAAGCTTAGCAGAGAACATCTAATGGTGTTTTTTATGGCACAAATGTAGTAAATTCATGTAGGAATTGGCTGCTTTCTCATTTACCAATTTTCAACATGTTTTAAATTACACTCAGAAAGTGGAGATTGCTGTAATTTAATGTTGCTTAGCTTGCTGTACTTGTTGAAATACGTCCAAATGTATTTTTAAACATCAGTAAATGGAAGTGAAAGTTTTACTATGCAGTTGCGATATATCCGTGTGCAATAAATCAAATTCTGAACATAAAAAAGTATCATTTTAATATGGTAGGGCTATTGCCAATAATAGTGAAAATACAGAGATAAAATAAAAATAGCTGAGCAGCTAAATAGAAATTTAAATACAAAAACCTTTCAAACATCATGTCAAATGTTACATTATTGCAGTTTATTTATATGTAAAGCCTGTTTTTGTCCTTGTCTAAACTTCTTAAACAATACAATGGTGAACACAATCACAGTATGTACATGTGTGAATCTTAAGCATAATAAATCAACCTGGGCCTTTCATTTTGTTTTGGGTTAACAGTTTTCTAAGACCAAACATTGCCAGATCATTCTAAATGTACGTGTGTGATCGGATGCCTGTGGTGTCAAATTCAGACTTGAGTCGCCATTAAATTTTACACAATATTACAGTATATCCTTTTTCTCGTTTTCTTCATGTTTTTGTTATATGCCCACACATTTATGTGTAAACATCACAAATCACCCAATTCTCATTACTGTAATGCAATACTGTAACAATGCCATTTAATATATTTTACTACAGTTTGAGAGTGTGATCACACTTAAAAGTGAACTGCTGTTTACTCTGTTAGTGTGGTTCTTTTGAATAGATCACTGCCATCCCAACCTTGGTGCTTACCAGACAAGCGGGCAGAGACGCCTGAAAAGGTGGGTCTCCATCCACTTCTAAATGAACTCTTGTGTGTTTCGACTGAAATATGAACGCAACACAGACCAAAGACATCTAAATGAGCCAAAAACAAGATGACCGTAAAAGTCAGTTCTGTGTTAAAAATTACAAAACCAAACAACTCAAAAAAAAAAAAAAACGAGAACAGAGCTACAAATGTGAACACACCGTTAAAGTTGGGGTAAGCAATTTAAGGAGCAATAGCAACCTAGCTCTGAAAGCATAAGATCCCGTCTCAATTCAGAGCGATCACCAAAGCCACGTCTCCCTTAATATGCAAATACATACTTTGACAGAAGTATATATTCATAGCACCTACATATATGTAATTATATAAATACTATAATATAAATACTTTACATATATACGTACTTTTATACACTTTTCTTTGTATTGTTATCAGGGTGTTACTTGCAGTCTCCTTTAAATTGCCATAATGTCATTTCCTTGGCGGTTTTGTTTGTCTTTTAGTAAAAGCATTTCTTTTTGTGATTTAAGGGTTTAAAACAGCTAAAGGGTTTTGAAAGTACCTTAAGTACTTCTAAAAGCTCTTCACCCCTCAACCTTCACACATCATGTCGGTCAAACGCTTTGTGCAGCGTGTATGTACATAAGCTGCTGTTGACTCACGGTACCCGATTCTATGCCACAGATATATTTTTTTCCTCTAGCACTCAATGTATTCTGGTTTCTCTGTTGGTTTAACGGTCAACACCTCTGCTGTACAAACAGCAGGCAGTGAATATTCTCCAGAAAGTCAGCGAATAAATGTCACAACCATGATGGCACCTTAATGGAGTCTGAACTACACTGAACTTTACTTTCCCTCTGGTATTGACAGGCTTACTCTATAAATGGTAATAGAATCTAGGGACTATCTCTGTTAAAATTCAGTGAGGTTTCTGGTGTGTATATATTGTATCAGGAGGTGTTGTGACAGTAAAGACCATATTAAATAGTTTGGTGATTTCTCACTGTGGATGGACTCTCTAGGACAGGGCAATGGGATTTTTTTAGCCAATAGCATTTAGTTTACATCATCTTTTAAGACAACCATGAGTTTTGCAATTGCTATTCAGTAGACGTTGGGGGAGGGGCTTTCTTATTCTAGAGAGCATTTTATTGGACAAAAAGTTTCTATGTCAATATTGTAGGTATTTTCTTGAATAAGAAAGACTTTACTTTTTATATAGTGTTTGGTATTTGTACATGTATGAATCATTTCTACAAAACTGCAGGTTCATATGCCTAAAGAAATTAACCACAGAATATGAACTCAAGACTCAAGGGGTGGTGTGTTATAGGGAAAAGATCTGGGTTGTAAATAAAAGGCTGCAGGTTCAAGCCCAGAACTGGCCGGTGCATAAACTGCCTCTATTGTGACATTACAGAAGACACTTAAAGGTAGGCTAGGCAGTTTCAAAGAGGCTAGCAATAGCAAAGCTAGCTTCGAAAGTAAGATCACACCACCCCTTCAGAGCACTTTTCAAAGCAACGCCTCCTCCAAAATGTATAAACATTCTATTGTTCTGCACCTTCCACAAAAGATATATATGTACTTAAATATATTTAAAACTTAGTGATTGCTATCAGGATGTGAAGAGACTTTCAACCAGCATAACAAAAAATGTTTCTGAAAACAATTGCCTACCTTGCCTTTAATTTCCGATTACTCCAGCCAGACTGTCCCTGTGTGGTTTAAGTAATTAAAAGTTTAAACCAAGTAGCCATGTTGCACTTTGTATCATTTTTGCTTAAGGCTTGTTTTTGTTTTGCCTCGTGCTCCTGCAAAACCATGACAACGTTGTTTCCTGCAATGCTGGTGAAATTTACCAGGAAAACCAACAAAGAAGCTGTGAAAAACAAAGGTATCCACCTGTTTCCACACATTCATTAATATTGTCCCTGAGGACAGCAGAGATTTATTACAAAGCGTTGAGAGTTTTAATCGACTGGCTCTGTCCTCGGCAGCTGCTAGGGTCCCGATAATCACCTTCACTCGGGTAGTAACCCCCAGGAGTGCCCTCAGCAGCCTTTACTGCTCGATGCTCCTCTCAGAAACAATTAAATATGCTGTAAAAAACAACGCTAAAAAGATGCTGCTACAAAACGGATAGACTGACGTATTTTATGTATTGATGCATTGGTGACTGTCATGAACAACTTGAAGTCGATTGCGCTAATCGCTTGAAATATAGTTACAGACTAGAGCACCCTTAAGTTTGGCTTTTCTTACAGCCTATTTTAGATTTTATTGTGGAAATCACATTTCTTCCGTGTAACCCTGACTTTCTGCCCGAACCAGCTAAGACTTTGAATGGCATTTTATTTTAGGTTTGTTTCTTGTTTGTATTTTTGGTAGCTCCGCCACAGTAAAATCTCATTGCTCTTTTTGGTTGTATTATTATTATTTTTTTATAGTGATTTGTATAGTAAAAGCATGCTTGATCCAAACTCTGCTATAACTTTGTGGTTTGCAGAGCTGCAGGAAAGTGGAGTACATATTTTAAAATTTTGAATAATAATTTAATTTAATCATTTCAAATGAGAAGCATCAGGGTGACATCATATTTCGTTGTCAATATTCGTAGTGTGCTTAAAGTCTAGTGTGACTGCTTCTTCATTCTTTTTTAAATCATTATCTCTGGCACTTGGAATTCTGTGCTTTGAAGAATATTCCGGAACTGTTCTTTGCGTAACTGTTCATACTAGTTAAGGGCGAGAGCAGATGCGTCCACAAAGCTAATGAGATTCTCGTTTCCTCTTACCCCTCGTTCCTCATTCCTCCATTTTAGACGAGCAGAGGAGCTTGACACCACAGAAACATTGAGAAGCTGCGATCCAAAAATTCTCTAAACCTCTACGCTCCTCTCATGCCTCAGGGCTCGTATCCTCACGTGCTCTGTGAAAGCTAAGCATCAATCCTGCTTGCTCATAATCAACTAGAAGGAAGCCATGCAGGCTTCAAAGCTCACTCTTTCTGCTACCTAATAAAGTCAGACACAGCTGTTCTCCAGTCATTACTCAGCACTGTTCATGCTTTCCTACTGATATCAGCTGGTGGTTAAAGAGCTCACAAAGTACAGTACTGAACTGAAGATGGCCTAGACAGTTGCCGTTTATTTGCATAGCAAGATTTTGGAAACATGATTTGATACTTTGTGCCTGTTTGTAGTCGCTGTTTGTCTGTATATTTTGCCTGTAAAGCTGAGGGCTGCACAAAAGACAATAGTGAAAATTAATTGTCCATTTATTAATACACTTATATTAGACATAATATCGTATATTGGGGTCTGTCTTGATGTTTTTTGTCATGGGCAGGGTAGGAGAAGGACACAATTGCAGACAGCTTAAACAAAAAATACTTTATTGAAACAAAAGCTCCCACAACCACAACCAAATCAGAAAACTGCAACATATGGAACATATGATCCCATATGGTGTTTTATTATTTGATCATATATTTATGTTTGTGTGGGGTTAAACATGTTAAAGAAAACTGGCCCCAATGCATTAAACAGCATTAAAATAAATATGCTGTGCATTAATGTAATTTTTACTGTGGTAAAGAGTGGTGGATGAAAAATCTGTTTTTTAATGGCTAATGGCAATATAATTTAAAAAAAATTAAAACATGATTCCTCCAATCAGATGTTAGAATCTTTTAATTTTATGTCGTCTAATACTCAAAGAAAATAATTTATTTACCGGTCCCAAGCTGCATACTTATGTAATCATTTGAAGCACTCTTTGACAGTCCTGGCCCAGTTGCCAGAACCCAGTTCTGCTTCCACAAGCTCTGGATCTCTTTAAAACAGATGATTCTGAGAGCTTCTGCCACTACAGACTCAGTCTGGCACAGCTGATAGGCCACTGAGTGTTAAACAGCATATTTCCACTCAGCCTTTGATGTAGAAGTCTCTGTGATTACTCAATATTTCTGGAAGAGAGAGAATATTTACATCTGGCAGCTGCTTTAATCCAGTTGAATGTACATTGAATACAAAGTGTACATTTTTATCTGTACGTGCATTCCTGGGAAACTGAACCCACAACCTTGGTCTTGCCAATGCAGTGCTCTACAGGAAATGATCGCAAATTACAGATATAGAGTAAAAAAATCTCTCACCTCATCCTACAAGGTTCAATAATTTAAAAATATGTGTGTACCAGAAATTGATTTTTTTCCACCCTGAGAAATATTCACTGGAGGAAAAAGTGTGGAAGTTTAAAAGCAAAGACTTCAGAAGGAATCAGATAAAAGGAATGACCCGACAGAGTGAAAAAGGGACTAGAAGAAACAAAAATGAGTGGATTAAACCCTGCTTCTGTTGGTAATGGACTTCACCATGGTCAGGCCACGGCAGATGGTTTTCCTGAGCTCACTGGATGTTATGTAACCACACAAACCCCCATCATCCTACTAAAAACAATGTGCGTGTGACCTCATACCGTCTAGATGCCACGTGCGACACAAACAAAAACAATTGTTACGTTTCTTTTCGAATATCTCATGTATTTGTTTGGTAATTTCAGTGACTGGTTGATTTGCTGCTGTTTGGTTTAGATGCCCACAGACTGGATTGGGTTTCCTGGTTTGTTTGAATCAGATCGACAAGCAAAGGTCAGAATCAATCTAGATAAGTACGTTCAGTATATTTTTACAATCATAATGAAATGTTATTAATTATGTTAATGTATGGGGTTTTATGTTCATTTAATAACTCACTCTTCATTGACTTTTCTAGAATATGTCAGCTTCATTGAATCAGTGGAATCTGTCCTGAAGTGATATACTGTAAATAGTGATATAGTGACCTTAATCAGAATGGTAGATGGGTGATTGATCTATATTGGCCAGACTGATAAATGTTTTTGATTATAAGCATCAGCAGATGAAAACACTGTGTTTTGCTGATTAACAGAAGTGTGTCAGTTAACAGAGTTTTGAGGTTTTTTTTATAATTTTGTGTGTCTTTTGTGTGAGTTTAGAATTTATAAGATTATGATGTGATAAAGCTTGGTTACCTCAGTTAGCAACAAGGGTGACATCACTACAGCATGATGTGGTTTTAACTCATCTGGATTCATTGATCACATCCAGTGTTGAATGGGTGTTATTTCTGTTGAAGGTAAACCTTACATTTGTGTATTTGTGTTTGTGTATTTCCCTACACTGGGTTTGGTACCTACTAGTGTTGTCACGATACTGGAATTTCAAACTTTGATACGATACCTTGAAAAATATTAATATTCAATACCATTCGATACCACAGGGGTATCGAAAAAACTGCCACAAGAGCTAACATGTACCATTGTATTCTTATTAACTAATGTTATCAAAGTTTATCAAAGTTTTCATTGTTCATTAATGTTGGTTAATACATTAACATGTATATGATAAACAGATTTTAATTTCGGATTAACATATACAGGTATTCATTGATCATAAATAGAGCGCTATAGTGAACACAGATTCGCAAAGGTGCATCACATGCGAAAACAAACCTCACTGGACCGACATGAGGACACTCATATCAGCAATAATACTGGGCAATCTTGATTTATATTTTAGTAATGTTAAAATGAGACCAGTTACCAACCTCTTAAAACTCTTTATATAGGTCTGGATGTCTTTCAGGTGCTTTGCTAAATTAGTGGTGTTAGCACCTTTTGTTAGAACTGCTTTGTAACAACGCTTGTATATTGGCTTGCTTGTGTCTTTTGCCTTTCTGTCGTTATTTGTCTAAAATCTAAAGTAGTGTCAGACAGCACTTCTGCTGTGTTCTTTCTTAACCAAAGCCCGGTCGTGGGCTTTCTAGATTCATTTTTAATCTGAGTGTTTACATGTCTTCTTGGTCGGATTAGAAAAGGTTTAAACTACCACCATTGAAATTTTGATCGGATCTGACCAATTCAGTCCGATTGATGTGTTTACATGTGACTTTTTTAAATCTGATTGTGTTTCTAGTCCAATTACGATTGTATTATTAGGGTCCATGTAAACGCAGCTACTGTAACGATACTTCGATACGATATATTTATCGAAATATCGATATTTTTGACAACACTAGTACCCACAGCCAGTGGTGTGACACTCGAAAGTTAATCAATAATAAATCTGAGGCTAATTGAAAAGTTTTCCATTTCTTGTCTTAGAGTGACTTGGGCATCCCATAGTCTCACATACACAACCTGTGGGCATTCGACATTCAGAAGGCATTGCATCATAATTGGTTTCCCCCACAGCATCAAGTCTATGCTGTTTCCAATGGGGTTTTGGGGACCAAATGTTAAAGTCAAATTGATTTGTTATGCCTTTTCTCTCCAAAACTCTGCCTTTCCTCTGCCTGCCCCGATCCTTTCAGTAACAGGGGAGTCTTTGAGATGATTGCTTACCAAAAAGCCATGTTCACCCCCATCTGCTGCTACATGGAATGTCTCATCCTCATTATGTTGCACATGGAGCATGAGAGATGGTACATACCTAATTAGAACCACAGGGGTGAATTGCGTTTTTGGACGGTACTCTTAACTGTATAACTCAGAGTTTAAAATATTTAGTGACATTAAACTCACTTGTAGCACATTGTGATCCCGTTACGTAATAGATCTGAAAGTAAAGCAGAATATTCTATGAGAAACCACAAAGTGGTACTGGAAAGTGAGTGTTCCATTTTAGAATAAAGCCAAACTTGAATGTGAGTTGGCAGTGGATTGTGGGTTGTTTGTAAAGAATGTATTAAGAAAGTAAACAGGGTCAATTTTGACTTAATGTTGACTGTAATATCAAAACAACAGTGATGACACCTACGTATATTGCACTGCAATATCAACGTTTTGGCTTTGATACTGTAGCGAAGACTCATGTGGATCCATATGCAGCACTTTAATCACAGGGTAGTCAAAAACAGGCAAAGGGTCAAACACCGCAAACAGAGGAATAAAGATAAGACAAATACAAAACGAGAAGGCAGCAGAGGTCAGGGCAAGCAGAAAACAATCATAATCGTAGCCCAATGCAAAAATCAAGAGGCAGGCAGCAAACAATCAGAAACGATAAACAATCCAGACAAAACCAAGTAAACAACAGGGAATCCTGCTCTGAAATGTTTGACTGGGCAAAACAACACATCGCAACGAGTCCGTGAAAGTCCGGGGCTTATATAGTTGGGTAAATTGGGAACAGGTGCGGCAAACAGGAAGTAATCAGCCCTAGGTACGAGGAACATGGGAATTGTAGTTCAATAACCAACTAGTACTCTGGTGAATGTTCCGCCTGACAGCGAGGAGGCGGAGCGGCGACCTCCTCCGTAACAGATATGCTTTGTAATAATAATGCTTTGTTTAAAAAAGCTAAGCTGTGCTTATTCTGTTTTCCCATAAGCAACTCACTGTTGTTTGTACAGTGATGAATACGTTTTTGGTTTGAGATGCAGGTTTCAGATCAGATTTTACATTTTGGTATTTTATTAGCTATTAGTACTGTCCAGCTACTGATATCAGCCTCAGATGTATCAGATGACTGCTAATAGATGCCATGTTTAATTGTGATATGAATAAAAACAAGGCTGTTGAGAACAAACGTTTGTTCAAAATGTCATACTCTTGCGCGCATGTGTACATTAGCATTAATATTGCAACCTTGAACTAATCTCTAAGTGACACGTTCAGTCACATGAGACAATGGAAAAAGTGATAACGGAAACAACAGAGGACACCTATGTGCGGCGCAACATTTCAGCTATGATGTGTAACGCTTTGATCAGAAAAGTCAAACTTTGATCTGCCACTTTTGTCAGTTGTGGTGACGTTTTTTTTGTTCAGCAGCGTGTGGGCCGGATATGCTGTTCTCCTTTTGTTCTTGAATGCAGGTCAAAGTAAACAAATAAACAATATTAATACTATAGCAATGTTAGCTCTATTTCATTGGAGGCCTGGAGGAGACATAGCAGACATCAGTTACTCTGGAGACAAGTGTGGTAGCCGAATCAATATGTTTCCAAGTGAAAAGTGCTGAGACATAGTTTCAACCCTGTCCTGCTTCACTGCCCCAGGCGCTTCTGTGTGTACCTGGTGATAACGAAGGGAGATGTGGAGGAGGAGGTAGATCTCACTTGATGCTTTCACTGTGTTGGGGGCAGGGAGAAGCTGGGGTCCTATAATCAGAGGTTGGAGGACAGCAGAGAGAGAGAGATACTGACAGTTGTGTATTATAATTGGAGTGCTGATAGGGCCTCTCTCTGTGAGGTTAACATTGAGGAGGGACCAACAGGATCCCAGGGGGCCAATGGAGAACAGGCTAACTGGCAGGTGGTTACTGGGAGAGGTCATGGAAGATTACCCTTTTTTCCACGGGTGGCTAGATGCAATGAAAAGGGGCATGTGTATGAGTTGTTGTTTATTTTACATTTTCTAGTCAGTGTTTCCCATTCGTTAACTAGCCACAGTCTAACTTGTCCCGCCACAGTTTTAAAATGAACCAACAATTTTTGTACACTTCTCGAAATAAAGATTTCTAAACTCTGTGTTTTGCACTATTGATTCGGCAAGTCATCTGTCACTCAAGGTACGTTCACACCGGACGCGACTTGCGCAAATAAAACGCGCTATTCGCGCATAGTTGAACGCTTGAACATTTGAGTTTACTCGCGCCATTCGCGCGTGCAAACCACTTCACAACAGACGCGAATTCGCGTCATGGGAGGGGCTTCTGCCGCCTGGCCCCCAGTCTGTTCGTTGCGAAATGACTGACATGGATTTTGTTGAGAGAGTAGCTGCGCTTTATTTATTGTGGAAGGCTGAAAAACGTCTTATAGTTGTTCGGCGT
>JAZGTJ010008332.1:0-21185 GCA_036877575.1 Botia almorhae
CTCAGGACCCCTGTATTGTTTGCTTCCACCCACCACTATTTCTAACAGCTCGTACTTGCTTACACAGTTTTTGAGATGAGAAAATTACAAACGAACATAAATATGTGTTAACTGCATAAGTAATATGAATAACACAAACATGTTATTTACATAAAAAATGTTAATTATTATTTCATTTCAGTTAGTATGTTATTTGTTTTATTATTATTTTAACTTACAAAACAACACCGTTTATTAGCTTATTATTTATATAGATAATACAAATAACAGTTGCAGCATTTTGTTTTATTTGACACCAGACGGCGCAAGGCAGCTCAATACTAAGTCCCGCCCATCGCGGTACGTAAGCAATCATGACCCATAAATCCGATCATGGCCCTTACGTCATGTCTACTCAGCAGTATAAACGTTAACTATTGGTCCGTGTACCTCTCGACCAATCAGAGTGTGTTTATTTCGATTAATGGTGGCCCTGTTTTAGGCCACTTGGTACTGTCTTCAAACACGCAGCTAAAGTTGCTTGTATTTAACAGCGTTTGTTTGTTTAGTCATTATTAAATTATGCCTTATTATCAGACATGGGAAGAGTTTGCCCGAGCGGCTGAAAAGCTCTATCTGACGGACCCGATGAAGGTAATTTAGGCTACAGACATAAACCCATTTTACAGTAATATAACAACGTGTTACAGGTATTTATGTTGAGTAAATATAACATATGGTTGTATTGGTGTGTGAAAGGCAGTGTCATGTCGGTGATGTATGTACGTTCTTGTAATTGTAAGTTTTAGGCAGAGATGGACAGTAGTAAGACACGTCAGCTGTAATGTACTGGATTCATTGACTGGGTTTTATTACAAAGCTAAACACTGTAAGTCGTTTGTATTTGTAAGTAATCTGTAGGCAAACGGGTTTCCATTATACAGGGAATTCTTAGATCTGGGTGGAATAACACGTCTCCCAAACATATCTTCTGTATAAAATTTATGTCTTAACGTTTCTTTATTGTTTGACTTTATCCAGGTCAGAGTGGTACTGAAATATCGCCACTGCGATGGAAATCTGTGTATGAAAGTAACAGATGACGCTGTGGTGAGTCTGAGCCCTCGTGTACCGTTGTGCTTGTGGTCTTCTGTAGATCATGTTATATTTATGTGCTTTATTTCAGTGTTTACAGTACAAGACGGATCAGGCCCAAGATGTGAAAAAGATTGAGAAGCTGCATGGCAAGCTGATGAGGTTAATGGTCTCTAAAGAGACTCACAGTGGCGCCATGGAAACGGACTGAATCAGTTCAGGAACACTTAGTGTTGGGCATTTGTGTCGACACACTCTGAAGGCTGACAGTTTTGAGACCCGGATCTACAGGTGGAAGAAGTTTGGTTGACTGTTGAGAATATTTAAGATTGTTTTGGAATGAAAACTACGGGAACTTCCAGCAAGCTGCTGATATGTGTTTTAGTTCAGGTTGAATCAAAGCATAATAATTCTTCATTTGTTTTAGTGTTATTTTTATATGCGATACCTATTATTTCATGTTTGGAGAAATGAGGGTTTAATATCAAAGGATTACATTTTGAATCCAAATCTTTCATTTCCTAAAAGCAGATTACAGTAAATTCCAGTTCCAAAGTTTGTATGTCTATGCATGATGTACGGTAAATCTAAATAAATGCTTTTTACTTTCTATGCTTTACAAACTTTGAATGCTTTTAATTGGCTCCATTTCAATTGATTTTGATAGTTTAATGTCCTAACTCATTTAAAGTGACAGAAAATGTTCTTTGGTTGAATGATTTCAAGCTCTGACATAATGTCATTACAGTTGTTTTTTCCTTATTGTGTAGTTGTTCAACAAATACCAGATTTTGATATACAAGTAATTGTCTTGTGTAGTGATTATAATGGGACTGGCAATAAAAATAAAGGGATACTTCAGAAAATCCCTTTTCTGGAAACTACAATATAAGCATTTATTACATATTACCAAAAGGTCCATCGGACAACCAACATGCGGTTGTGAACAGTCATGTCACAGAAATGCTTCTATTGCTTCAACACGATTATATCTCAATATTCTGTACGGCCCTCTAATAGAACTGAACGTTAGTTCTGTGACTTCTGTACAGTGTGCATGGTTTTATTTCTTCTAAAATGCTACATTTGTAAGTCTGTTCTTTACTTGTAAGCATTTCTAAAGGGCACCCTAAACACTCTTCACCAGTCCCAAACAAATCCACTCGTGACTGTTTAATTAAAAAAAAAGTTAATAGTTTTTACGAGGTCAGTCAAAATAAACATTGTTTACAGAGTATAAGACATTTACTCAATGAGCTTTCAAATTATATCTGAATTAATCAGATAATGAACATTTCATTTATAGGAAGAATATCTATTTCAACAGAACATTTAAACGTCATGAAAACTGACTGTTTTTGAAACTGCAGCAGTCTAGAGAAGTATCAAGAGAACACAACTCTTATCCTGGTTGAAATAAAGTAAATCCACTAATATAATCCTGCACAACCCCCAAAATACGGTTTCAAATGGAGGCAGCAGAACACCAGTCCAAGCCAAGAGTCTGTTAGATCAGTTGAGTTTTCTGATCACTGTGTTGATGTCTTCAGCTCTGGGTCCGGGATCTCCAACCTCCTTCATCAAGCCAACCTGATCTCTAGCAGCGTGTCGTGGTACCGACAGACAGAACGGCCACAGGAAGTTGTTCACAACCCTGAAGTTCCTTCCTGTGGAGTAGATCTCATGGATGAGGTCCTCCAAACAGATGATTCCATATTTACCTTGATAAACAAACCAGAGAATCATAACATGTGACTTTAATGACATTAAAAACAATCAAAAGGTTTTCCTTTAAATGTTTAATGGTCTGTATCTATACGAATAGTTTAAAGACACCCATATCACTGAAAAATGTGTAAGAACTAAAGATGTTACCAAGACAAATCCCATTTAAATGAAATACATTTACAGTTGTCGGCCATGACACTTACCCAGATGCTGCTCTATAAGTGTGTTGTCAGTAAGAGGAATCTTCTTCTTCTTTATCTTCGCCTGCCCTCTTTTCAATATGAGCTCCCGGACAGATTTCAAGTTAGGGAAGCTGTTAACAGAAAAAAACGAAATGAATAAAACATGTTAACTGCACAGGAGATCAAAGCTGACAACATAATACATCGCTAATAAAACCAAGAAAAGCTTTAGACATACAATCTAAAGGGATGGCTCGTCTTACCCCCACGCAACATACGGCTCCACAGTCTTCAGCATGTTTAGAGACATCTTGTTGATTTTCACAAAAGTGCCACTGAAGATTTTCCTCAACCTCAGCATCTGAATGACCCTTGTTACTTTGGGGCTCACCCCATTGATCCTAAAAAGAACCACATGCAAAAATTCAACCCTCCCAAAATCCTCTAGTGGAGATGACCATCTTCCATCTTAAGTGGAACAACACATGACGGAAAACATAAGCTCAGTGTAACTTTGAAGGACGTAGAAGTGGAAATTACTCTTTGATGCGGACAACAAATGCCAGGCTGTGCTTCACTGAAGACAGCACCGGTGGAGGTCTCTGCATCAACCTCATCAGTCGAACCTCATCTCGATGACGCTTCTTGCCATTCTTCAGGAACTCCTCCAAGCGCCTAAACTTTAAGGGAATCCCCTTATTTACCTAAATAAATATAAAACAATGTCAATCTTCGAATTTGACTACATCTTAAAAATATACTAATAAAGCTGCAAACGTTAACTTTTTATGAAATACAACAAAAACAAAGCAAGATAATAGATCTTACCTTACCCCGATTACAACAGTAAACTTAAAGTAATGATTTATAATTTGAACTATCGGCTCAGAAGTTACAGACTGCAGCTGTAACAGAAGCGTGTTTAATGGAATATAAGTGTCTTACTCTTCTCTTCTGCTGTAATGCAAGTTTCGCTTGAGTCGCTTTGATGGCTTGATACGCTTTGCGTTTCTTGAGAAGGTTCTCAGGAACAAGCTTGATCACTTTCTCAGGTCTAAACGAGACAAATCAAAAATGTTAAATATTTAAATTTGAGTCGTCATTTCACGTTTCACATTTTAATGTAAGATTTAAGACAACCCTCTAAAAAGTCCAGTTTAAACATAAATCAAAACGTTGTTATAACCTTATGTAATTACCATGCTGTTTATTAGCAAACTACAAGCGTTTATCTGTCATTTGTTTTCGTGCAACAAACACTGTTTACAGTAACTTGACATGTTATTGTAACAAACGAATGAATGACACCACTTTCCTAGACGCATATCTTAATAAATATTATCATATAATCACAATGATTGACAACATGCCTCAACTCTTAGCTGGACATTCGCCCCATGTGAAAACAAGCTCAAGAGAAGTTTCAAATTGTATCATCGACAAAAATAATTACGCTAAAACATTTATGGCATCACACGTATTCTATTAAGTGAAAAATATGCGAACGTAATTGTGATATTTTTGTAGATTGTTTTAGATTCGTGTGCAAAGTTAAATACGTACTGAGACTCAGCCATCGCGTCTGCTGTAACAACGTCCTGTCGCACACAGATGACGTCGTTGTTCGTCTGTACTGTACTGTGTAATACTGCCGTCTCTCGCTTCGGAGCGTCTACTGCAGACGGTCCAGTTACAGACTCACGTTAACCGCCATGTGACATTTTCCCCCATATAGAATTAAAATGTGCGCCCGTACTGCACAGTGCAACAAAATAATATCATGACGATAATGCCACTCATCCTTTCCAAAGTTTATTTTTGTTCGTATTCAAGAGCCACACTAATATTTGTTGTTTTCCCTTTGTGCCAAGTATGCCTTTTTCCTCTATCAAATTTTCCTTTGGCCAGAGGTTTCTGTCTTTTTCCTTGAGAGAGAAAGTTCAGTCTGTTATACCAATCTGCTTCCTTACGTTACTGTAGTAAATAAACAAGCGTGCTGCGCTTTTTCCCAACGTCAACAGAAAGCTTATGGAATGATCTTTCTGTTGCACTGTACTGTATCGTCTTATGCTCAAATCACGGCCAAATTTTATTGCATTCTTGCAGTAGCAAATTAGTTTTTTTTTTTGTTTTGTTTGAATATTTACGTTTTTGGAATACAGGTCTGAGAACGATTGCATTTTAAAATATACAGATTAAATTGATGACTTTATTGTGTGTAGCCTATTTATAAACCTCACAAAAGAACTAAAACAATTGGTTTTATGGATGTAAATCTGATGTCTGCAACATATTTGGAATTAAAATAATGTTTCCTTTCAACTTGCTGTATGTATCTGGCCCACCACACCCCCTCGTCATTTCTCGTGGGTAGCCCAAACAAAAACAACATGCCATTCTGTAAACGACAATCGCGTAATAAAGCAACGCTGTGCAAAATCACAAGCCGTGCGTTAATGAAAAAGGAGAAGAAGAGAAGTATCAAAAACACAGTAATGTTTAAAAACAAAGAGTTGCATTTTACTCCTCCTTTACGCTGTTTCCCCGGTGGGCCCCCGTGAGCGGCCGCGCGCTCTGACGGCCCCCGTAGCTGTGAGTTCACGCGCTCCGCCGTCCAGCGAACCCTAGCTGGACGCAAACCGGCTCAGCCAATCAGATCTCCAAATCATGCGTCGCGACGCAACGCGCTCCACCGCGCCGTACAGATCAGCGCAGTCGCGCACCTTCTGCGTGACGTCAGCGGCCCTCCTGTTTGTTTGTGTAGCTCGAGGATGAAAATGGCGGTGGGGAGAGATCAACGCGAGAATTAAACACACAAATGACCCATTGACTCGGATGACAGCAGCGCCGCGGCCCCGTAAAGCTTTACAGAGACGCCCAAGCGTCACCTGAGCGCGTTTACAACGACAAACGCCCGGAAAACAAACAGCGCCCTGGATTTAAAATAGCTCCTGAAATTAGCTTGCTAAACTCGTTAGCTGCGCTAGCCTTCAATTGGAAGACTGCACGGCAACCGCGGCACCATAATAACGGAATTATTGTGTCAGATTACAATGAACTGCGCGTTTTGCGGTTTAATTCTCAAATTGAAGCGCAGTCGTAAACGCTGGCCTTCTGGAATTATTTGCATCTGACTAAATGCATAACTAATCTTTCCATCTGGCAGCATTAGCCAGCGAACACCATCTTACAGTCATCCTAAACTTCAGCGAGCATCGGCGGGAGAAGATCGGACGGAGCAGGTAGCTGCAATGCATTTTTCTTTGCATGTTATTGTGTTTATTTGTTGATGTTTGGTGGGCGGATCATCTGGCGAGGCTGAGAAATAAATTGCTTCGAATAGACAGACGCAGAAATAAACGCTCCGTGATGTTGTTTAGTTTGTCAGGCAGTTGGAACAGGTGGAAAAGATGCGCCTTGTGCGTGCAGTGCTTTCTCACAGTGGTCGAAAACGCATGAGATTGTTTTAGCTTTTAATTCAGCGAGCATATTTTCCCCTCAATATTTTCTACATATTATTGAGAGGAGATTATTGTAGCGCACGAGTTTAATATCAAGTAAATCTTATCAGCGTGATGAAAACTGACATGTCAGGTTTGACAGCGTCTAACTCACGTGACGTGCATTGATTTAGTGAGTCTGTAGTTAGTTGGAGATCTTATAATGATTGGGTGTGATAGATGTCAATTTTAAAGAGTTACATTTTTTGTTGTAAACAATTCAAAATCTTTCAGAAAAATTATTGAAAATAGCACACAATTGGATATTGTAATATCTGCTAAATTAATAGGATTATTTAAATGTAGGCGTTAATAATAAAATAACGCCCATATTTTATTGTGTAAATAGGATTATTTGAATCAGATACGTTATTTGTTATCCTGCTATTGCTTCCCATCTGCTTGCTTAATTCTGTTCTTTTCCACTGAAAAATGCTTTAATAACTTTATGAAAGCGCAAAATAGGCAAAGCGTGTGGTCAGTATTTACAGCTCACTGGCACCCCTGTACATTACAGCACAGTAGCAGGTTTATATAAACATGACCCTTACCAGTCCCTTGTTGTCAAACTGCATTCTGTTTATATTTTGGTGTTATAAATTCTGTACTTGTGGGTACTTATAACTTAAAAGCTGGATTTCTTGCCGTGTACAATGGATAACCTTGAAACAAATGTATGTTTGGTTAATTTAAATAAATTGATTCCCATGTAAACATTCTATTAGATATTGGCTATCTGGTTATTGGTTAGTCAAATCTAGTTGAATGCTCTGGATTTCAGTTTCTCTTTGGTTGTTATTCAAATTGACAGCGATGGTTTTTTTTTACAGTGACCTTTTTTTATTATTTTTTTTTCGTGAACTCCTGAATTTAGATGTACATTTTTATTTTGTGTGCATCAAGTTGAAATTATGATGCCAAGTTAAGCTATGTTGTGATTAGTTTGCTTTGTTGTTGTAAACAAGTGCTCGTGCCTTATGTTTGGTTTATGTTTCCTCACAACTCAATAAGTAGATGATCAGAAGGCGGGGATATCCTTTTCTTGCGTGCCGGTGCGAGCGTCTCTCTGCCGCAGCGCGAGAGCAGCGCTCAGCTGCGCCTCCCCGTTCGTTCAGAGAGCTGACCTACATCTCGCCAGAAAAAAAGCTTGTGCAGCAGCCCGTCAGAATGCGTGGGGGTTGGCAGATCGAGCTAGCAAATGAACGAAAGAGAGAGAGAGACGGGAAATAAATTCTGCCCAAGCAAGCTAACAGACTCTCACCCTGTGCAGCAGAGAGGAGAGAAAGAAGAGAAGAGAGAGAGAGATCCAGGGCCCAGTGTCCCATTTCTTAACAGATCCTGCCTGGCCTTACCATCAACCCAGGGTTATTTTTCAAAGAGCGCAAGATGGACAAACTCCTTTTTTCGCTTTGCATAGACAGTCAGACATGAAGTAACAGTTTCTGTGAATGTGGCATCTGCTTACTGCGGTTCTTGCCTCTGGAGTTGTGTTTACAGATAGTTGAGGTGGGAGGCACAGTCTGACCCCTAAAGTTCAGAAGTACAGGATTTTGTAACAAGCTCAGTGTGAGAGAAACATCACCTTCTTAGTGAAGAACGCCTACCACAATCTCTGCTGTTACCCGTGCTCTTCTTGCTCTCTCACATTGAAATTTAGTAGCTGTTATAAGGAGATATTGGTGCATCAGTGTCAGTTTTGGTATCAGAAGGTCATTGATTTGTAGTGAAATGAATTTCAATTGAGATTGTGGAGGGATAACAGTTTTTGTTTGGGATTCTCATTGTAATGTTTCCTTTTGTATTAAAATTACTTGTTAGTTATATCTTGTTATTTTTTTTTCATTACTTTTGCTTATATTATAAAATATAAACAATTTTCTTTTCACCGCTGGTTGTTACCTGCATATAACTACAGTATATATATGTGAGAAATGAAACTCTTGAATCTTAAATCTTTAAAAGCAGCCATGCCTTTCTGAGAGTTTTATTCTGTTGTGGGATTATTGCAATTCATCATTAAATATGTATAGTATTTCAATAATCATCTTACAGATAAATGTTACTAATACATGCTGAAGTCAGACTTAGTTTATTATTTAATTTATTAGAAAGTGGTGCCTCGGTTAAAATTCATTCTTGGTTTGTGAGTTTCAGGTTTAGTTGAACAGCTTAACAACATTGGCAGTTTAGTAGTTAACGTCTTAAAATGAACACTCTTGATCCTATGGATAAATACTGTGTTATTAATCGGGTGAGGTTGTTTAGGGTTGAATGTGGAAACTAACGACTCATTAGCAAATTTGTTTTGATAGCGTGATATGTTGTACAATGTCACACATTTTTTTTCTGATGATTACAACCCCAAATGACTGAACTTTCACTTTTTCTCAAAAGTAAAGTGAAAGTATTTTTGGTGACGATCTGTAATACTTGTAATTGTAACTGTAATTGTGTAATTACTATCATTGCCTGATAAATCAGGACTGAAAGTGAAGCCGGTTTGTGTTGTTCTTGGCTGTGTATTGATGTGTATTGTATCTTATTCCTGTTATGTAACTGTGGGAACCGTGTCATTCACAGCAGGACTGTTGTTACCTGACTGACACTTTTGATTCGTTGAGTTTGTGAAGATCCAGGAGGAACCCACTGCTGTGGGGACCTTATCGAGCAGATGTAGAAGTTTTGAAACCGCTTGAAAGTTAACACGCATTTCTCCTGTAAATAATTTCAGACATATATGCATCTTGGAACTATAACTCAAACTAACAGTCTTTACAAACTTCACACTCTCATTTCAGTTCGTAAAGGATGTTGTTAGAAAACAAGCAGTGAGGAAGTCTGTCATTAGAATATGACCACTCAATTAGCGTGGAGGTGTCAAACTTATGTTACGCCACGGGCCGAATCGGTGGAATAACTTTGGCCTGATGTTGTATGCCGAATGTTGCATGTAATCACAAGAACGATTTTACAACATGCAACACCACAAATAAAGTTTTCTCCTGCTGTATCTGAAACGGATATTATGATACTATTATACCCATATAATAAAGCAGCGCAGGTGTTTTTTTAAAACAGATTCAGTGAGAAGTTTTGTTGTATTCCACGCTGACCAAATCACTACCTTCCATCACCAGAGCGTACACATGGAAACATTTAGTAAAAATTTGCTTCTGTGCCCTAATTCACTGTTTCTCCAGAGGTCAGTGTTTTGAATTTTTGAGTGTTTCCTGAAAGTAGTTTCAGTCTATACACAGATGTTAAAGTTATAGTTTACCCTCAGAAAAAGGAATATTCGCTCATCATTGAGTCCCCTGCGTGTTATTCCAAACCAGTATAACTTCCTTCGTCTGTGAAACATAAAAACAGATGTTGGGCAGAATGTTAGGAATTGACAATCTCGGTCACCATTTACTTTCACAGAGCGGCTTTCAAATGCTTCCTCATGTGTTTTCATTAGAAGACAGAAGGAAGTTCGCAAGTCTCGAAGAACTTTAAATGTAGAACAGTGAACAATTGAGACACTGTGATGTTGTGTGCAGGAGAAGCAGCACGGTGTCAGCCTGTGTTAGTTGAGTGTGTCATAATCCGCGCACTGATGTCTTTACCTTTACACTTATCTTTCCCATTATCTCTTTCATTCAGATTTTTTACAAACCTCCTCCGTCTCCTGCGCTGTGTCGAGTACAGAATCACAAACGTGGGCACGCTAGTAGCACACAGAGTAATGAAAGCTTGTTGGAATTTTTGTGGCCGCGTTTACAGACTGTATTTACATCTCCTGTATCATTCCTTCTTTCCCTCTAGACGTAGATATTTGCTGTGTTTCGGAGATTCTTCCAAACATAGCATTACCTTCTCTCTGTTGTTTTTATCACCTGTCTCTACCCCTTCATTTCTGTGCTCCTGTGATGTGCTATTGAAATGTTTATGAGTAGCTGCAAATAGACAAGAGTTTGTCACACAGTTTTGCGTGCATGCCATTTAATATCTGCATGTTGTTTTTTTGGAAAATGAATCCGTTCTATATGAGAAGGTGTTGATTTGATTGCTAGTTTGAGGGCAGACGGAACAAACAGTATTGCCAACACAACAAAATGATTGTGAACGTTCTAAATGCATTTTTTCTGTGTCTGCATTTGATTGCAAAAAGCTCTCACGAATTTCAGTTTTGTGTGTCGGGGGACCTGTAGGACTCATTCTTGGCTTGTGCTGCTAGAATAGGTCATTTGCTAAATGCAGCCCATGGATGTAGGCTTACAGTTTTGAGGCACAGAAGGCCATATGAGGTAATGTGAAACCTCCGTGTGAAGGCAAAACCTCGATTTGAAGGTGGTGAGGATTGATTCTGAGGGTTTGCCTGAATAAAGGCATTAATTCCAGACTTTCAAACTCCAGGCCTGACAAGTTAGAACAATTTTGTGGTTCAAGGTAATGGACCTCTTCTTCAAATATCTTAAGGGCCACATTAGATTCTGTTTGGTTTGTGGGAGTACTGGTCTGGAACTAGAACAGGTCTCACATGTGTAGAGGTGAAGTCAATGCTTTCTGAGTAACACTGTACTAACACTTAGCTTTGATCTTCTCCATGTATAAATATCACTAGATTTGATTACAGCCAAACATGTTTGCATGAAGCCATTATTCAAACACATTCGCTTGTGAAACGTTTTCTAACTTTATCTTTTGGTATGAAACCTCACATGGCAAAGCTAGAGATGGTGCAGATAACCTTCATTTATTTTTATTTTCAGCATTATGAATTGGTTTTTTTAGCATTAACAAATGAGTGTTCTGTTGTTGATTGCTTCCCCAACTCATATTTTCTTCCTTAGTTGTAATTTTCTCATTTGCTTTGAGTTTCCCTCCTGCATTGAGCGTTTTTAGACCATTGCTCCAATTTTCAAGAAACGGATTGTGTGAAATGGAATGTGTTGATGTTTTTCGTGCAATCGAGCAAATGACACAACAGCAGAAATGCCCGTCTGGCCAGACCAGTTGAGATACAGGCTCTCAGTTAGTGCGGTCAGTGTGTAACTGAACTCATCATCCGCCCGCCAATCACAAAACTGTCAAATCCACAATTACGTTTGATTTTTTGTGTACCCTTGAGGGATCTTGCTCGGCTTGCTGGGGGTGTGTGTGTAGCACCCTTTGGGAACCAGTAGTTTAAACTCTAACGTTTGAAGTTTCATTTATTGTCAAATTGTAATAACATCGAAAGCCATCGCAAAACTCATTCACGTTTTTGCACGTGCAGGAAATATTTACCTGATTTTTAAATCTAAATAGTAAATTGTAAGTTGAAAGTCACAACTACTGTCATGTCTGGAGTGCTGCGGTATATTGATGTGGGTTCGAGTGCAATTGTACACTTTATCAAACCCTGGTACCTCATTTTATGTGGCTTATAACTAGCAGTGTTGTGGCTCATTGTTGCCCTGGCAATGCAAAAACAGATTTTGTGCACATTAGCATCTGCGTCTAGACTGTTTGAGTGCACCGAATATGTTCAGATTCACATTATTGTGTTATTGCATTGATGTATGATGACTCTTTCTGCACAGAATACCAAGTTGACATTTATTCGACAGCTGAAACGTATAAACCAAACATCTGGCTTTGTGATGTTCTCAGTTCAGGTGCACAAGAAATTACATAGACGTACAGAAGAACCTGACGTATTGTTTCTTTACGTTTTTCAAGCGTTGCTATGGAATCTAATGGAATACTGTGCTTCATTTACAGGTTGCATCGGGTGCCCAATCATCCGCTGCCGCCCCCTGGTGGGATGGTTCTGCATGACAGGGAGGGTGTGGCGTCGTAGCCCCCTCTCCTTGAGATCTGTCCCATCTCATAAAACCCGTGGACCACAGCCATAGTGCTCCTCTCCATGAGCATCCCTCTGGAGCCCTAGATCAAGTAAGTCAGCCAGATCAGACCGTGCACATAAAACTGCCCAAAACGTCAAGTGAAATGACTTAATCGTCAAACAGAAACTAAAACCGCAGGTGTAGTTGAAGGTCTGTTTCTTACAGTAAAGGTGTTCCAAACAGTTATCTACGGTTTTATAGAAGTTTTGCATCAGCTTGTGTTTTCATCAGTTTTAAGTTGCTTTGGATAAGAGTATCAAAGTGTATATACCGTTTCGGTATTGATCAGTGGGCTCATTCATTTCGCCTAGCTCTCACGCCCCTTTTATCCGCATTTGCTTAAACTAGATGTGTTGTGATCGTTCAACAGACCTTACTGTTGTCATGGTAATGTGAAACCTGGTTTCACCTGCACTGCATCTGTGCGTGCTCGTTTATTTTGCTGTTCAAATTTCACACTTAAATTCGATTGGTTTAATTATGAAGGGGATTGTATTGTACGTATGTTTGTTACATAACCTCCTTTATATGTTTTTGATTACCTTTGATTTTGTTTTGGTTTGTTTGACCGTTGCTTTATAACTAAACAAAGAGAATCTTGTGACGCTGTCTTAAAAATAGAGCCTGCTGGAAATTGGCCATTTATCTGACACAGTGATTGTATTTGAACTCTCCAAAAAACTCCCACTCATCTAATAGCTTTTCAGCTGTTAATGCAGGTAAATAAAACAGTTCGCTCTGTTTTTACAAACAGGCTGGTACGCTTAATTCAGAGTAGCGCCCATAGACTAAAATGTCATTTTTAATTTTCTAAATGTATGTAAAAATGGCCACATGCGGTGATCATGGAGTTGCCTGGAAATCGACTGACTCACCCTTTATTATGAAGACAATCATTGACTAGCATGAATTAGTCAAAGACGGTTTGAAATAAAGCCAGTTGTTTCTCTCATATGATGGTTTCATGGGCTCGACTTAAATTACATGTGATGAGACTTAAATTACATGTGAAAATGCAGAGATAAAAATACACGGTTCTTTAGGGATCTTTTATTGGGATCTTTATTGTCTCTGTTTGTTTGTAAGAGCAGGAGGCTGAGGTCACAGAAGGTGAGGTGTGTGCACAAGGGTGCAGTTACTGAATGGAGCGTTCTGCCTGTCTTCTCAGTGGTATCTGAACAAATGATGGTGTATTTCAAGATCCAGGCTTGTGACCAATAGGTTGTGGTATCAGACTTTGTGAGGAGATATATGAGCTGTGTTTAGGTGGCTGCTTCAGTAATAAGTGTTAGTTGCCTTGCTGATATGCTAAATGACAGATCCAAGTAAGATCCATGGTCATTGCTTTCCTGTAGCTCAGTGGTTAGAGCATGATGTTAACAATGTCAAGGTCACGGGTTCAATACTATACATACTCAGAGACGATGTATAGTATAATGCAAAGTAAGTCGCTTTGGATAAACGCGTCTGCCAAATGCCTAAATGTAAAGTAAATGCAATTGCATGGAAAAGAGCGACTCATAATTTTCATAATGTCTTTTTGTATAATAACGAAGTTGGTGCCTTTGTATAGTTTTGTCACTTCGTATCATAGCTGCTACAACTTCCATCAGCTGTATCAAAGGGCCACTCAACCCCTGCTGCATAACATAGTTTCCCTTCCAAGTAAACATCCTGAAGCAGGACACAAACAATGAATTCGACAGCAACACACCCAGCTCCCACCCCACACTACCAGCCGCAGGTGTGACCAGTCTCCTCCATTACTGTGATGCATAAACATCCAAGGGTGTGTTCACATGGGAAATCACTCGGATCAGCCTAAATTAACCTCTCCTGGTTGTGTCATCTAACACTCCACGGGTTAATCAGAAGAGGGCAGGTTTAGTGGTCAAGAATGGGGCAGAATGGTGAGGAAGCTCTTGGGTGTGGAGGGTGCTGAGTTTCAGGTTGGTAATTCGAGTAGCTGGGTGCCTTAAGGTTCATGTGGAGGTAATTAAATAAAGTGTGCAAAATATACGTCATTACAGCACAAGTCTTCTTAAAAAACCTTTCAGTTACAATTTTGGGAAGAAGGAGATTGACCAGAGCAGGTTTATGAGAAAGCAAAGAATCAAAATGACGTGTAATTCTATACATTAAACAAAGAGTCGCGGTATTTTTGTATAATCATTTTAAGGGCTGCACGTTATACTTTACATTTGCAAAATTTATTTAAATGATATTAAAATACATATAAAACTGTCTAAAAATGAAATATCAAACATGCTTTACAATTTTTATGGGAAAAAAAAGCATTACTACAACTTCTGATAGCTTCTCTCTGCTATTTGCGTTGTTTTAAAACAGAATATGCATAACTTTTTGAAGTGTTTGAATAAAATAATTCAGTTATTGCAAACCATTGCTATTTTCACCTTTGCAATATGTCAATATATTGTGCAGCCCTAATAGTTTATTGTAGTCAAATGATTGTTTTTATCATATTGCTGCAGTATAAAAATCACGATTCCTATTCAGTTATTTGGCACGTTGTCAAAGAATGAGTCACGAGTCTCACGGCTGCTACAGCATCCCTGAGTTCAGAGAGAGCTGCTTCTTACTGCGCTGTATTGCTATGAGGAGGTGGACAATAACAGTGGCTCTTCGTCCTCTCATGGAGCAAACCACAGCAGAAGGAAGGGGGGCGCGTGCAGTCAGGCGTGGGATTCATCTGTTTTGAAACTCCTGCTCTTTTCTGAAAGAGTCTCGAGTATTCCACTTTTAGCTTACTCTACGAGATATGTTTTTGTTTTGTTTGGCTGGTGCTGATAAAAGCATGTAAACACTACGTTTCATGCCCTCCCCCTCAGCACGTGGTGGTCCGTCCCTCTCCCCCGGCGACATACGCTGCCGCTCTGTCCGCGCGCGAGAACGAGCCGCGTATCCTGGGAAATGGCGAGACACGCGGCCGCAGCTAGTGCCGAAGGAGCAGTAAGAGCAACTTTCATGGACCGTCCTCTGACCGGACAGGCTGAGTTAGACAACTTCATAGGTGACAGCTGAACTCTGCCTCAGGTCCGAGAGAGAGAGAGAAATCCCTCTCATCTATTTTCTCCCATAAGCAGGTTGTTTATCTTTAGGTCGACTGTGTGCGTGAGTGTGTGTGTGTGCAGAGCATGTGAAGTTAGAGCAGGTTTCCCAGGGTTTGTTATTCTGCTTAAGGAAATGTGCTTGAGGAAATGTTCACCAGGTTTAACCAAACAGAGTTATATATACATTTGGAAATGCAGGATTCTGCAGGTTTATCTATTCATTTAAAAGGGATCTACACACTGTGGTCATATGTGGATGTTTGGTTGGAGTTCTGTAGAGTTAGTAATTGATGACTCTTTTAAAGTAGGGTTAGTTGGTGCTTTTGTACTGATAGAGTTTTCTTAGGCCTGATGATGACTGGTTAGTGGACTACCACCAAGACAAAATCCACATCATCCAAACGTCCATGCCCAGTCAGGAGCTCCCGTAATCAGGTCAGCAAGGCACACAGGTACCCTGACTGACACCAGAGTAAAGTCACACCCTTGATATAAAGAGCAAGACACACACAAGCATACACAGATTCCATGTTCTGTATAACAACAGCTATGTTATATATTTTACATAGATTACATGTTTGATGTTTACAGTGGCCATTTTATTTTTGTTTGTGTGTGTGTTAATTACTCTGTATTTGCACATTTCTTAAAGTTTATCAAGATATATATTCTCGTACTGATGTACTTTCAGTATGAGATTTCATGTGCGTTTAAAACCTGCTACTCACAGAATGCACAGAATGTTTGATCTGTTGATTTCGGCAGGTAAACCATTATGATAATGAGTGTAAAGTTATTTTTCTGACTCTTCTACTGACAGCCAGTGCAAGGATGAAGGACTATGGAGAGTAAATGAACAGAAATGATTTAGACTTTGGGGTCATATAATACCAGCACTTGAAAATGATCTGTTGTTGCCTCTTGGCAGTAGAAAAGCTGACAGTGTGCCCTCTCTTCTCCAGTGCTTTCAAACTGATTCAGGTTTAGCTTCATTAACAAGACCGTTTTTGTTTGTCAGATATGAGACAGAAGCGTTAGCTTACAAGAGTCATTTCTGAACCAAAGGCTGATGATTCCAAGCTAAAAACGGGACCAAACGGACCTATAGACAGCCTGTTTCTTGAGTGTCTTGGTATTTTGTACAGCTTAGTGGTTAAAGTGTGTAACATGCACTGCATTTGGCAAAGAAGTTTGAAATCCGATTGGACATCGCCAATTGTTTCTTATCTAGCGAGAAATATGAGCTTCCGTGAGCTGTAGACCATAAGAGAAAGACTGACTTCTTAATTAAAAAAAAGTGCCTTGTGTAAAACTTTTTCTTAAGGGTTTGTAGAGTCCTTTAACTGCTGAACAGTTGTGAAGTGCTGAAGTGCTGAACAGATTGAAATTATTCAGACGTGAATGTGCTGCCAGATTGATTTCAGTGTATTTAATAGATGATTTGCTCGTTGTAGCTTGACTTTTTGAACAAACTAAAAACAACCAAAATCAATCTAGTTGGCCTGTTTTAAAAGTGTCGTTTTGCATTATGGAACAATAAACAAACAGATCACAGCAAATAGACACGCTAATCGATCGCCCATCATGATATTAAAGAAGACATTGATCGGCCATCAAAGACATTCAAGAAGTTGATTATATATGATATCTGTGTCCTGTAACCTGTGGATTACATGTGTAAGAGCTTTGAATGGGGCTCTGAAAACATCTGTGTGTACGTTTCGATGTTGGTTTAGCTGATGTGGACGACTCGTGCCACCTGAGCAGGGCGACTGGTTTTTCTCAAGTCTGTGTGCAGGGATCTTTATTACCTGTGGGTTGGTTTTAAACTGAGCTGGGCTGAACACTGAATGTATTGGAGCAAGCAAGCTGTGAGGGTCGCACACGCACTGCAGTCATTACGTCCTGGTGGATTTTTTTTGAAGGATCTAGCGGTTATTTTGCACGTTCACAAATGGTCATGTTTCAGGTTCTCCAGAGAAGGCCGCAAATAAAGGGTAGCAAAACTCAAAGCTGCTCTAAAGGGCTGTAGATCCCCCAAATTTGTTTGAAGACTTGAGATTAAACAGTGTGATAATTATGGAGCTGTAAACGCAGAGCTGTTTTGAAGACAAGACGATAACATAATCGTTTTTCCCAGAATGTAATGGTGACACTCTTTTAAAGGGATAGTTCACCTAAAAATGAAAATTCTTCTGTTGTTAACTCACTCTCATTCCAAACCTGTATGATATTCCTCCTTCTGTGGAACACAAAAGAAGATATTTTGAGAAATGTCTCTGTGGTGTCCATACGATGGTTACCAGTGTGCTTCGTAATATCTTCTTTAATGTTCCTCAAAAGCAAAAGAAAGTCATACAGGTTTGGAATGACATGAGGGTGAGTCAAAATGTTAATTTCTTGGTGAACTATTCCTTTAAAGGTGTTGTAGTTTGAGAACAGCTGCTTCATAGCCTATACGTTTCAAAACCTGCCTAATTTCTGTAGTTTCTCGAGTTAAATAGGCTTGTTTGAGGCAATTTTGCTGAAAATGAAGCTGGCAGGGATTACTGGAGGTCTGCAGCAGAACCACAATAGCAGCCTGTTCAGGGCCTGCAGATCAAAGAAGACAACGCCTGAGGAACCAGGTGGTGGTCTGTGTGTCGGCCTCCCAGAGTGAAGAAATAGAACATGAAATATATCGTGAACGAGCTTCTCAAACTGCAGGAATTAACAAGAACTGATTTGGATATTCAGTGGTAGTTTCAGTTGGAACCATCTGAGAGGAGATCTTTCCTGGTGGTTCAAATCCTGCTCTAGAGTGCCACCAAATTATGGGTTGGTGTAACCAAGTGGATAAACACCTAGCATCATAACCAAACTGTTGCAGATTACAACCTCCAGTTAGTAGTTCTTGGCATATCACCATTGTGCACTTGAGTATGTTTCTTAGTTCCTGTTATGCCATAATGTAACAGTTCCAGAATCATTGAGGGCCCATTGAGTCATTGAGAATGGACTTCTTACAAGGTTGGATTAAACTGTGCCTTCAGATTAGCTTGGGAAACTGTTTGATAGAACGTCACAAGATGGGATTGTTTATGCATTGGGATGTGTGCAGTTCAACAGGTTTATGTTGCCACTCTTTGTGTTGCAGTATAAGACCTGCTGTTGACTATCACTGAAGTCTTGACGACTCGCTCTTTATTTTAACATTGTCGTGTAGTTGTTCTCAGTAACAACAGGGACCAAAGAGTCTGTTTATGGGTAAGTGGATAGTGTATTGCTGCTAAATACCCATGGTGGGTTTCTACAGATGGCATGTATGCATAGGTATTATGGAATCCATTGTGTGCTTTAGGATTCCCTTATGCAGAGCTGGATTATCTCCTGTTTCTATGGTAACACACTGTAACTGAGGTCACCTGATGCTTGTAGGGAGCATTGTGTGTTTGCTGAAGTAAACAGGATGTGAAAATTGGCTTTCATTAGCATTAGCAATATCAGCGGTACCATAATAGAGTAAAGCAGAGTAAAGCAGAATACAGCAGAGTAAAGCAGAATACAGCAGAGTAATACAGAAACAAGAACAAAAGAGTCACTGAAGAATGAGGAAAATTCTTGACATTTTTGGTTTCTTTTTAGGCCATTTAATTTGTGGTAAGCAGCAGTAAAGTTCACAGGATGCAGTGAGAACAACCAGTGAGAACAACCAGTTAGAACAACCAGTGAGAACAACCCAAACCCCAGTTTACTGTCGCTCTCTCCTCTGTCTTCATTGTGTGAATGGATGTTTGGAGAATGTGCATCACCGGTTAACACTGTTAGCACATTTTTCTCACAGATGAGGATTTCAGTCGTTCACCCTCTAGATGTGTACAGCAGCACAGATCAAAGAAGATTTTCAGTTAGCAAACCTGTTCACAGCAGATCCCCTACGAGCAGCCATCGATTGTGTGTGTGTTGTATCCGTTCCCCTCCATCACGTGAAGATATAGCGTTTACCGTAAGATGGGACCTGTTTCAGAACTGGTCTGACTTCATGTTTTGTGGTTGTGCGTAGCCTGTCGTTTTCACGTCAACCTGTTGATTAGTAGCGGCGCCTGAGGTTTTTTACAAAGTTGTTTTAATGATATTATCAGAGCAGGTTTATGAGACATAATTATTTATGTCATTGACTGAGATCCATAAGATAACTGACTCTGTTGTTCTGTTGTTTACACTTCACTTTCATTGGCTCGATCAGTGTTGATTGTGTTTGCTTTAATGGAATGGCTTTTAGAAATGGAGTCCATCAGCTGATCTGTGACCTGCTCTGTTTTGCAGGTGTGTGTATGCTCAAAATGAGTGCAGCAGGAGAGAACACACTCGACCCCCCCACGCCAGAGCCACGCAAGAGGAAGGGCTCTCCGTGTGACACCTCCGCTCCAAGGTAACCTATCAGATCACCTGTCAGTCATGTTACACAGTATTTGCCATTTCATAAGAGCTCAGTCATTACATTAGTCATGATATGTAATTATGTTTATGCACTATTGATAACAAACAGGACTTCCAGTGTATGTTGAATACATGAAAGGAATACAAGAAAATTTCAATTATAAAAGATTTATTATATATATGTATATATGTGTATGTTTGTATATATGTATATATGTGTGTTTATATATATATATATATATATATATATATGTAGGCTTGTAGTTATATAGACTCTGTGATAGAGGGTCTTACAGTTGTAAGCCATGTTTGCATTGAGTTGTGTGGTGTTGTGTAGTTTTGAGGCCAGCGAGGTATTCTGGAAAGTTTCAGTCTGTCAGGGCTGCTTGAAGCAGAACTGGTCTGTCTGGCTGAGTGATACTCTTCTATAGGGCCTTGGCAGGGTTGATGTAACGCCTGTTTCTACAGCAACCCCACGCAGCAGCCTGAACCGTATACACTGCGCGCCTGCGCACAGCCTTGGCGAAGCACTGACCTACTTTTCTGTACTGTCTTCTCGCACACACACACACACACACACACACACACGCGCGGGAACACTTGCAAGTCACTCGTATGTGCATGCACTCGATCACCCGGCGTGTCACAGGCTGAAACAGATCAGTGTTTTCCTCAGTTCTCGTACACACATGTACAGCGCACGGCGGCCGCATACGCACAGCACGAGTGCTCGCGTACGCCCCCGTACTCTGTATATGTTATTCAATAGCACTGGGAATGTTGAAGAATAAACATGGCCTGCTGAAATGCTCTCGCTGGGTCGCTTTAGAATTCCTGCATTTCTCTGGAATCTTTTGAATTGCTTTTCTCCGTGTTTTAACACGCTCTACACCTTCGATCACCTCGTCCTTCGGATCTTTTGTTTTGGACCGGATGATAAATGGGCTCAGATCTGAGGCCCTTGCATTCCATTGATATCTAGCATTACTTTACTGTAGGCCCCCGACCATCTGTCTTTCTCTCTCGTTTTCGGCTTTTCTCTCTTTCTGTATCTTCTCCCAGCTTGATAACCCATTTGCAGCACAAGCCTCAGAGAAACGGCTGCCAGCGTATACAGCAGCGCAGGGACCGTGCACGGCTCGGTCCTAATTAGCTATACAATGATACATCTGTGTGTAAACGTGCGGTTCCAGCCCACCCACATTGTGTCCTCGCGTGCACCTATAGATTCCAGCGTTTCTTTGACCACCTCTATATGGTGGAGAAACACAGAGCTCGCTGAAGACACAGTTCTCTTGGTTTCAGAGGCTGTTTGTGATTGTGCTGCTCTCCGGG